>ONZH01002282.1:0-64357 GCA_900303285.1 Rhinella marina
ACTGATAACAAACAGGTGCCATTACTACAGGTAATGAGTGGGGGACAGAGGAGCCTCTTAAAGAAGAAGTTACAGGTCTGTGAAGCCAGAAATCTTGCTTGTTTGTATGTGACCAAATACTTATTTTCCAACATAATTTGCAAATAAATTCTTTAAAAATCAGACAATGTGATTTTCTGGATTTGTTTTATCATTTTGTCTCTCATAGTTGAGGTCTACCTATGATGTCAATTACAGGCTTCTCTCATCTTTTTAAGTGGGAGAACTTGCACAATTGGTGGCTGACTAAATACTTTTTTTCCCCACTGTATATTAAAAGAGTAGCCAGATGATTGACTTTTGGCAGCCAATATAATGACTAGGATCAGATATACCAGCATACAACCATTGCCACCACACATTAGATGTATGACCTACCTTAATGCTATCACCAGGGCCAAAACTCATCCTTTGAATGAATGACAGTTTGGGTGACTCAAACCAGTGATACACATAGGAAACTCCATGGCAAAAATTCAACTGGGCCTACAGTTTTGGTGCCATGATTTCCAACCAACACTTTCAATTATTTTACACTCGTGCTGGTTCCCCTCCAAAGGGAATAACACTAACCAGTGATTCTTCTCTTCAAGAGTCCCAGAGCAACTGCATGAGATACCTCTATGGTACATATCCTTACTCAACACTAGTAATATATGTGATGCCCTTTAATACAGATGTAGCTACCATTAGTTTGACTAGCTTTATGGCATTAACGCAACAAAAACACATTACAGTAATACAACAAGTTAAAGTGACCATCTTGGCACAGCTGGTGTAAAAACAACACTGACTACATCTGTAGCTGTGTCCTTAGCATACTAGGCTCTCTACACTACAGCCACATAGTACCTACACTTTGGAGCCATCTTCACATAATTTCCATTTGTTGAGTTCATGAAGTAGTGTAGGTCAAATAATTGTGATAGCTTAGTCATAACATAGTCATGTGTCGTGCATACCACACAAAATTACCCATCCCATTGTGCCAGCCAAATAGTGTTGTGGAAAAATAAATTGTATGATATAGTTCCCACAGAGTTCCTAGAATTCCAGACTTCTCTGTTATCCACTGCCCATAAATCTCCTGACAGGAAGTGAGCTGTGAGAGCCAATCAGCAGCCACTTGGATTAAGCAAGCAACCTCTCCTGTGTTCGATGACTACACTACCCATGAAGAAGAAAAGTTGGGCAGAAAGACTCACAGTTAAGTTCCTGGACAGTGACAAGAATCCATGAATGACTCAATGAATCCCGGATACTTGTCAAATATGTGTTTTAGTTGTCACAACCTTATTTGTCCTTGTTCCAGCAACATTTCTCCTCCCCATTGGGATGCAAGGAGACCTTTGTGTCACTAAGAGATGATAAACATGTTTTGGTTTTGTGCTTTGCTATTAATTATTCTGAACTTGAACTCTTTTGACTTGGCTTCTCTGTCTATGCTTGAGCTTTGGGACTATGCTTTTAGTTTTAGCTTTAGGTCCTGCTCTGTACCACATACACCTGTACTTAGTTCTGCCTGACTAGAGATGAGCGAATCATGCAAAATTCGCTTCGTCAAATGTTCGTCGAACTTTTCAAAAGATTCGTACCTCATACGAATCTATTCAGCGAAGCTGCGTACAAATCATACATTATTATGTGGTGTTTTGCGAACATTTGCGCACTAATAACGAACGTACAGTTGTTAAAGGTACGCAACTTATATGAACACGTACGCATAAGCGTACACATTACGTACAAATCCTCAGTGTACTATTGTCTAGTCATTGCGTAATACGCAGGCATGCATGACGCTAGGCTTTGCTGGAGTGGAATGGTGGAGCAGGAGGCCAGAAGAAGCGCGATCTAGCGCAAAACGGACGTCGCCAGACGCCCATCCTGGTGAGATTTGATGTCCGCCCCCCTTGCACTGAATATGTAAGTGTTTTTCTACCGCAAATAAAGAATCGACGTTGATGGTAAGTGCTGCCTTTATCTTTTCTCATGGTGATTTGGAGCAGGAGGAATGCTCTGAGTCTGACCCCTGGCTACCCTTCTGTATCAGCAGAAGAAATCTGGCTGTGATTGAGATGAGCGTGCCATCCACTCCACTACCTCATCCACTTTCTCCTCCACTACAATTTTGTGCCTTGGTGGGTTATCCTGGGGGAACAGTGGCCAATTATTACATATTCTACAAGTAGAAGCTCTGGCTACAGATCCATTGGCACTGCTGCCCTGTGCTACCTTCTCCTTATTTTTGGAGCTTGAGGTCTGGCTGGAACCCTTTTGCTTTTCCATGCCAGACATTTTCACTTGACTGTGGCCCTGCAGCTGGTCTTTGTCTCTCTCCCTGTCTCTTTCCCTATCTCTCTCCCTGTCTCACTCCCTGCCTGATTAATTACTAGCCCTGCACTGGCCCTGCACTGGCCCTACACTGGCCCTGCAGTATCCCTGATATGTGTAATATGGATTCCCAGAACAATTACACCCCAATTTTAACACAAAAGTTTACTGTCTCTCAGAACTTCACGGACAGTGCTTCTGCTCGTTTCAGCAGTCGCAACACAACTGATGCGTCATTGGCTTACCGAGTCTGTGACCACTTTCTTCCCGGGTTTTTTGCCGCACGAATAACGAACTAACAGTAAAAGTTTGCTAATTAACTGAATTCGTACACATCAGCATATAAAGTAACTTATACGTAGTATTAGTGTACAATTTATCGGACAAGTACTAAGCAAATGCGTAGAAAGCTTTAAGAACATTTTCAAAATCAAACAGAGTGAATCTCAAAAAATCCGGATTCGCTTTGCAGTGGAAAATTTCCAAGATTTGTATCAAATCTACGAAGTAGCAAATAGATTCACTCATCTCTATGCCTGACTTCTGTTTCCTGATCCCTAGCTAATCCTACTACGCTCACATCTGTTCCATGTAACTTCGTACCTGGTTGCCTTTGGAAGTTTGAACATTGGTTCAAGTCTGTTTTTTTTTTACCCTGTGGTTCTACCTGATGTCTCTTGACTAAATTATTTTCTGGCTCGTTATTCAACCTCCACTGATAGATGATCAATTTATTAAAAGAACCTCCAAATCATTTCCATTTTGGTTTTGCCTAATGTTGTCCAGGGAATCAATCACTGAATCACCTTAGTAGTCCAGCTTAGTCCTAGAGCTGGCGATATTCTTCGACCCTGGTCCTATTAGTGATTTGTGCTGTTAAGTTGATTACCTCGTGTGTATTACTTGGATTTGACCATTACAGGTATATTATGCTGTTTCTGGCTCTGATACAGGCGGGCTTGGCTAAATGCACTGCAAATCTCTGAATTATGTTCTGGCATAAGGACTGAATAACAGAATCAATTGATGAGCCCACCTCCACTGCCGGGTGGCTGCTGTTTCACAAATGTCTAACAAATGTGACCATGGTATCTGGCTAAGATCAGGGAAGGTGTTCCCTAGTAGTTATAGGCCGATGGTTGTACAAGACTTCTAAGTCTAATACTGGTGTATTCCAATACTGGTCTGCAGGTGGCAGCACTGCATTGTAATATACAGAATTTTGTATTCACTAATAGATAAAAATCCACTAGTGAATATAAATGGCAATCTAATGATTGCATGTTGGGGTCCTCTTGAAGGCTTAAAAAAAAGTTTTTAAAAATATATAAAAAAAAATTAAAAAAGCAAACCACCCCCTTTCTAAAAATGAAAATAAAATTAACCCCTTCACGACCGCCATACGGCTATATACGTCCAATCTGCACATGCCCCGTGCAGATAGCACATATATAGACGTGCAGGCGGCCCTTTAAAGCTCCTGCTCCTGCAATCTAGCAGGAGCAGGTCGGGTCCCGGCTCACAGACAGAGCGGGGACCCTGAGGAGAAGACAGGAGCGGTTTATTACCGCTTCTGTCTTCTCCTAAGCCGGAGGACAGCCTTACCTCTTCAGCGGCGCAGGCAGGAAAGAAGCGGCAGCGCCGCTTCCTGTGTTAGACCCGGCGGTCACGTGACCGCCGGGTGTCTCGGGGCCAGAGCAGTGCTGCAGGGTCTAAGGAGACCCTTATCAGCTCTGCCTGTGTGTAATGAGCCCCCAGGGGGTTGTTTTCCCCTGTAACTGGGGCTCCTGTGGATGCCCCAGTTACAATGGAAACAGTGGGAAAAAAAGTGTAAAAAAAAGAAGAAAAAAAAAAGTCAGTCCTCCAGAGGTCTTTTAATGACCTCCTGGGGGACATATTAGTTGTCAAAAATAAATTAATATATAAGTAAAAAAATAAATAAAAAACAAACTAAAAAAGTGTAAAAAAAAAAAATTAAACACACAGTTGCCAATAGAAACAGTCACCATAGTCGCCCCGTCAAATAAAATCTATACATGCTATATATCAAAATGATCGTCATCAAATAGGGAACCCATTGCAATAATTAATTTGTGCCTCAGTTTTAATATTTAAAAAAAATCTATAATTAAAAAAAATCCTTTTTTTTATTACGAATTAGCGTTTTTTGTCTAAATTAAACCTAAGAAAATATAAAATATCTTTAAAAGAACCATTCTAATAATAAGTCCTAAGTGTCAAGTAAAAAAAATAGCAAAAATTATTTTCGTATTCAAACGAAAAAAAATTAGGGTCACTAAGCCACCATGTGCCCAAAACACAAAAAGTTGCCTGGACATTCAGGCCTTTTATAGGTCCGGTCATGAAAGGGTTAAATAAGCAATAAAAAAAAAAAAAACATAAACAGTAAATCCATAAACCACACATCTAATATAACAAATGACGTAATTGAAAAAAAAAAATTGGCTGATTGGCTGGGGGTGGGGTAGGGTGGCGGTTTGGTCGCTTATACACACCCCAAAATCATAGCAATACAAACTACAGGTGGTCCCACAAAAAAAGCCCCTACACAGCAACATAGACGTAACTATAAAAAAGTTATGGGGGTAAGAATATGGTGATGAAAATAAAAAAAAATGTTGCCTTCCCTAAGTTTTTTTTTATTTCAGTATTTAAACACTAAAACTATAAAAAAAACTATTTACATGTGGTATCATTGTGTTTTTTTTTTCCATTTCCATCACATTTGGAATTTTTGTCCAGCTTCCCGCCACATTGTTAGCGATATTAAATGGTGCCATGACAATTTGTCCTGCGAAAAACAAGCCCTCAATTGTTTATATGACCAGAAAAAAAAAGTTATGGCTCAGGAAACGCAGGGAGTGAAAAATGAAACCGCAAAAACTGAAAATTGCCCATTAATGAAGCGGTTAATTTATGACCAGGAGCACAGGCCTCGTCATAAAGTAAGAGAGCCCTCCAGCAGTCCATGCACCAGCTCGTAGGTAGCATAGATGTCACTCAACCTTTACGTTTGTAGACTCCTTGTGTGACTTCTGCGTACATGTACCACAAACACTGATACCTTCATTATGTATTCAGCCTTTTCCTATGACAAATTGACAGCTGAGTGGATTTATGATCTTGTCCCTGATGAATAAATGTACAGAAGAGTTGCTTATAGTACATGTGCAGGGCTGGTTGCATAATCCTTCCCACCTACAAGCATTGTGCATTCTGTACATGTTTTCTTCGGGATGATGAAATGCTACTGGTCCAGCTTTAAGGATATGTTCACATATAAAATAAATAAAGTATGCAGCCATAGGTGGAGATTTTAAGAAATTTCCTCTACGAGCTGCAAAGAACCAAAAAACATTCTGCGGTGCACATTTTAAATCTGCTACATATCAATTTATGCTGCAGATTTCCTCCACGGATTTTACCCTTTGCACTGCATAGAGTGAAATCCACAAGAAAATCTGCAGCACTCCCTTGGCTATTTTCAGAACTCCAATAGAAATAGTTGGAGAGCACACTGCGCATGTGCAATATGCTCTCATTCACTTTCGGGGGCCCATTTTAGAGGTAAGTGCAGGTCTCAGAGGTGGGACCAGCACGTATTTGAATTTGGTGGCATATTCTATATATTCAAGTCCCAAATGAAACAACCACTTTTAAGAAGTTGTCTGACCACTTACAGGGATTTTCTGGGTTCCTGATTTGGACAACCTATCTCCATTATGGGGATATCAATATAAAGTCTGAGGAGGTCCAACACTAGGCCCAACCACCAATCACCTATTACCTGCAGCCTTCGATGTTGGAACTAGTACCTTGAATGGCGCGGGATGCAAATGTGTAATGACCATGTCAGGTTCCTGCAGTTCAGCTCCTATTCACATGTCATCCTCCAACTTATTTGATGTTGGTGACCTATCCTGTGTATAGATCATCAATATGTGGTGCCTGGAAAACCTATAGATCATCAATATGTGGTGCCTGGAAAACCCTTATAAATAATTTTAAAATGGCATTACTGTCCTTACCGATCCCTCACCACTCTTGTACCGACATGTTCCGGGCACTTCACTGGTTGTGTACTTTCAGGCTTGTGACCTCTCAGCCACATTCGGGACCTGCTATGACCAGTGATTGGCTGAGTGATTACATTTCCATGTTGACAGGCATCAGGAAATACAGAGACCAGCAGGACACCCAGGAGGCATATCCATGGGACCTATACGTTGAGGCTATCCAGGAGTTATGGTGCCTTATGAACGGTTTTAAGGACCCTGTGTGGCTTGCTCAGAAACACCTAGCGATGAACTGGTAGAAAATGTCTGTCCAGGATTGCTGCAGACTGATTCTCAGCCTGCTCAGAGACTACTCCATCATGGACTGTCCAGATGTCGAAGAAGAACAGGATTAAAAACCGCCCTCTTCTTTTATTCTTTGAATTTAAAAAACTAGGTTTTGTGTTTTTGTGTCAAAATATTTATTCATCCCCGATTAACAGGTCCTTGTATTACCCTGTCAGTGTCTTGCACAAAGTGTAACAATGTGGCACTTGAAAAATGATAACTCTGTACACATGCTTTGACTCAACAGGTTGACTTGATAATTAGCAGGTACTATAGAAAAATATGCCTGCCCCACATGACAGTGACATGAATGTTCTGTCATACAGCATACATATTCTCATTAGTTATAGAATGTATTCTCATTCCCAGTAATCTCTTTATGATATTGTACTCTAAAAAGCGAATCCTTGATGACGTGGCCAGTATCAGGAAGTACTTTACTGTAGTTAGGGACCCAGACATTTAACTGTTTGTTGCCACCAACCTGAGTCAAGAGCCACTGTATGAGACTAACAGAGTCATAAATTAAAAAAAAACACCAAATCTATGGCAGGAGCTGAAATGGTGATATGGTCATATAATTATGGGCCAGTCCCGGCAAGGGAAGCAGATAGCATATTGTTTATGTAATGTCACCTTCCCCTCAGTTGCCAACAAAATATATGTTGGAGAATCAGATGGAGTATAGAAGATCTGAGACCTTAAAATTAGAAATGGCAGCCCTGCTTAGAACTTGGAATCCATTTTAAGGTTCCATTGAAGAAGACCTGGAAAACAGTAGCCTCAAGATGTACATATTCACTTACATGGCCAGATTCAGAAAGATTTGGGACACGTGGTTGAATAACTTGCATATGTGCACTCTTCCTACTGTTTCTGACACCGTAATCTTCTCACTGTTCTGTCTTTCACCAGGCATGTGCATTATCTGGTTTGGACATCAAAGCTTTCCCTTTTTGACCCATGGCTCCGTCAAAGAGGTATGGACTAGGGATGAGCGAACTTTTGAAAAGTTCGGTTCGCTTCGCTTCGGCAAACTTTCGTGAAGTTCGGATTCGTACGAACCGAACCTAAAACGAACCTTGCTATAACGGTTGAATAATTGCTGCTACAATAATGGGAGTCTGATAGGGTATAGTTTCGTTTACTTGCAGTTGCTATTACAATGAAAAAAGTGGAAAAAATCAAAGTGACTTCAACAACGCGACGCAAATATACGATTATTTGAGAATTTACACTAATGCGTACGCTAATGCGAACATTCCCGCACAAATAACGAACATACAGTCTAGCGTTGTCAAAGGTGCGCTACTTAACTGAATATGTACGCATTAGCGTACGCATACACTGCGTCTGCGAACATTCCTACTCAAGTAACGAACATACAGTCTAGCGTTGTCAAAGGTACGCTACTTAACTGAATATGTACGCATTAGCGTACGCATACACTGCGTCTGCGAACATTCCTACTCAAGTAACGAACATACAGTCTAGCGTTGTCAAAGGTACGCTACTTAACTGAATATGTACGCATTAGCGTACTCATACACTGCGTCTGCGAACATTCCTATTCAAGTAACGAACATACAGTCTAGCGTTGTCAAAGGTACGCCACTTAACTGAATATGTACGCATTAGCGTACGCATACACTGCGTCTGCGAACATTCCTACTCAAGTAACGAACATACAGTCTAGCGTTGTCAAAGGTGCGCTACTTAACTGAATATGTACGCATTAGCGTACGCATACACTGCGTCTGCGAACATTCCTACTCAAGTAACGAACATACAGTCTAGCGTTGTCAAAGGTACGCTACTAAACTGAATATGTACGCATTAGCGTACTCATACACTGCGTCTGCGAACATTCCTATTCAAGTAACGAACATACAGTCTAGCGTTGTCAAAGGTACGCTACTTAACTGAATATGTACGCATTAGCGTACTCATACACTGCGTCTACGAACATTCCTATTCAAGTAACGAACATACAGTCTAGCGTTGTCAAAGGTACGCTACTTAACTGAATATGTACGCATTAGCGTACTCATACACTGCGTCTACGAACATTCCTACTCAAGTAACAAACATACAGTCTAGCGTTGTCAAAAGTGCGCTACTTAATAATGTACACTAATGCGTACACTAATGCGTATGAATTCATAAAATGCGTGTACACATTATTGAACATTCTCAAATATGCGTATATTTAGGGTATGGAATATGGCATATTCCATACCCTAAATATATGCATATTTGAAAATGTTCGCTAATGTGTACGCATTTTATGAATTCATATGCATTAGCGTACGCATTAGCGTACATTCTCAAATATGCGTATATTTTGCGTCGCCGTTATTTTAACCAGATTCGTTAGGAACTTTCTCAAAATTCGGTTCGGTGACGAACCGAACTTTTGGGAAAAGTTCATAACGAATCTGGTTTGTTACGGTTCGGTTCGCTCATCCCTAGTATGGACCCTACCAGTCTGATTTCAAGGTTACAGTCCATCGAATAGTCACAGATTGGTAACAGGTGCAGGGATGGAAATGGAAACATAGTCATTAGGGATGAGCGAATTTCATATTTTGAAGTTCGTTTTCCATTCATGGTTGTGGTGTAAGCTGAATTGCGTTATGGTTTCCGTAACCATGGACCATAACGCAATTCCATGACAGAAACATGGGCTTTCATCCTTCACATTTTTACAATGTTTTTCTGTTATTGAAGCCAAAATCAGAACAGTTTTACACTCTCCATGCTTTCAAAAATATGGACATAATTAGAAGATATCTTATGGCAGTGGATGTGGAACCGCAGTGTTAACCAACAGATTTGGCTTTGGGCTAAACCTACGAATGCTATCCTGGCAGTCCCCTGGTTTTAATTCTTTAACCCCTATAAAGGAATCTGGACTTTGCTGCAGGGGATCCACTAGACTGCTACCTCTTTGAGTAGTCTCTGTGTGGTTAACAGCTTATCCATGGGGGTCAGAGACACTAGTCCTGAGCTCTGAGGAGTCAGGCAAAATCATAGTCAGGGATAGGATGAGGTCAGTGCTGATGGAGAACATGCAATGCAATAAATGGTCCAAGGTAAAGGCAGGCATCGTAGGATCAATATGGCACCAGTAAGGATCAGTTATACTGGCAGAGAATTAGATACAGCACACCTAGCAGGAACTTAGCAAGCTAAAAGACCTAATGTACAGGCACCTTAGAACCGAGGAAGGTTCCCAAAGTCCCTTAGGGTTGCCAGCCATTGGCTGGTGAAGATTAGGTTATGTTCTGGGACAGTATGAGGTCAGTGCTGGCAGAGAACAGACAATATAGTAAACAGTCTGAGCGAGGTCAAGGCAGACAGTGTAGGATCAATATGGGCCACAGGTACAGGTCAGTTAAACAGATGGACAACTAGACACAGTATACCTGGCATGAACTTACAAAGCTAAGAGACCTAATGCTGAGGCATCCTGTAACTGGGGAAGATATCTGAAGTCCCCCAGGATTGACAGACATTAGCTGGTTAAGTTTAGGATATGTGCTGGTCATTTAAGTGCCAAAGGGGAGTTGCACATGCCGTGGTCACACTGGAGAGGTCTAGCTGGCAAGGGCAGGCCACGTCCTGTAACAGAGGTCTGCACATGGGATCCCACAGCCGGGCCAACTTCTGAAGAGCAATGGAAAGTCAACGGGTCTATACCAATGGGAAAGAAATATTGGAGGAAGAAGGCTGAGTGCAGAGGCAGGGGACGTGAGACAGCAGCGGGAACGGGCCACTGACATAAAATGGAGCCGTGAAATGAATTTAGGGTTTAGAACTAAAGTTCTAGTTGGCAGGGCATATAAAGATTTATATTCTTTACAGTTTTACAGCTCTGAAAATTAATCCCTTCAAACAGATCATTTATTACTGCTCAATCTGTCCCAAGGAGAAGATTATCGTCTTGAAGGAATTCTTGAGTTGCAGCATGGCAATCTAGAGTCTTATTAAAATTTTTATGATTAATGAGCGTTATCCCATTACACATATAACAGCTATGGCTGGCTCTCTTGACATGCATCACTAATTTTTTATTATTAAGGGTTAAAAAGTAATTGCACAAACAATGGCTGCATGTGTTAATTACATGTTATATATTTCCATACATCAAATATTCAGTTAAAATGTAAGCGTGTGATTATCAGAACAAACATGTCAATCTTCTCAAGTGAAACAGAGAATAAAATTGTTCATCAAGAGATCCTCAGATATAACAACTTGTTCTACTTGTTTGCCATGATACGAAGGTTACGATGATCGTGTTAGGAAGCTAAAAGCACGAAAAAATATGCATATAGTTAAGAATTTAAAGTTACTCATTTTATAAAGTATTTTGTAAAAACTAGAAACTAAAAAAAAATTCTTTGGAAAAGAAAATGTTTTATTTTATATAATTAAATAATTTCGTTTGAAGAAATATATTTTGGAGAAACTAAAAAAATGAGTTTAAACTTAAAACGTTTATTTTAGAGAATTAAATAATTAACTTTGAATAAGCTTAACAAATAAAACCATTTAAGTAGCTAAAAATTGTCAACAAATATTAATTTTGAAAAAAACTAAAAACTTTCAAATAAATAGTGTGTAGCTATAAGCTTTTTTTAAGTTTAATTTAAAGAAGCAACAAACTAAAAAAAACAACATATATCTAGTTTGAAGCTAAAAATCTTTAAACCCCTTGAGCCTCCAAAGATTTTTAATTTTTCTTTTTTTATGTTTTACTCCCTGCTTTTCCTGAGCCATATTTTTTTTCCATTCACATAGTCATATGAGGGCTTGTTTTTGTAGCATCATTTATTATTGCATACAATATAGTGGGAAGCTGGAAAAAATTCCAAAAGGGATAAAATTAGGGGAAAAAAATCTGCCACAGTTTAAAGGATTTTGCTTTTACGGTGTTGCCTATGTGGTAAAACTAACCCGTTCCCTTCATTCTCCAGATCAGTAAGATTACCACATTTTTTTTATTGCCATAGTCTGGCCCCCATAACTTTTTTATAGTTATGTCTACAGAGTTGTGTGTGTGCAATCTGTAGTTTTATTGTTACTATTTTGGTATGTGTATAATGTCTTGATCACTTTTTATTCAATTTTTAGGAGGTGAATCAATGGAAAAATGGCACATAAGCCTTTTTGATTAGTTTTTCTTTATGCCTATGCAGTTTTATGTTTTATTGTTTACTCATTTTAGTTTTTATTTTGGGGAAGGGGGTGATTTCAAATAGTTTTTCTCAAGTATTTTATATTTTTTTAAACCTTTTTCATTACTTTTTTTAAAGATTTCTGCATTTTTTCTGACATTGAAAACAGCAGAAACCTGGAGCTATGGCACCCACTGCACTCACGATGACTTCTGCCATACAGTTACGGCAGCCGTCATCTAAGTCCTAAAAATAGCTAAAAATAAATAAATTGGCAAAATCTAAAAACTTTCAAAAACCATCAATTTAGAACTAACCAAAATATTGCTACCTATGAGTAAAGTGATACATTATAACATTTTTAGGGAGCTTGTTATACCCTTAATACACTTATGACTATACACATCAGTGAGCCATGCTCTGATTGGTCACTGTGATAAGGTCCTGTGGGTGGAATGTCATGCTGCAAGGTAGGAAGGAATTAAAAAAAAAAGAAGAAGCCACCCCTTAAACATGACCGTATTACTGAGATGGAGCCCTAGATATTGGTAGACTGACAGGATAAACCATGTATCAAATTGACCAAGGATCAAATGTTAGAAAAAGCACAGCCCACCCATATCTAAATTAATGGATGTGACAATTAAATACACTTTTGTAAAGTGTGAAGGCGGTCAAACTTTATAGGAACTGGCAAAACTTTTGTAAAAAGAAATATGTCAGACCAATATTCTCTCTGGGGGGAGAGAGGGGGAGATAATTTAAAACTCAGTCAGTGGTTATCAGAGGAAAGGAACTGGACAACAATCCTGCCACCGTTGACTGATATAGTAAGACAAAAGATGAGCGAAACAGTTTGTAAAGAACTGGATTCGTTATGAACTTTGCACTTTTTGGATGATAGACAATCCCAAACACTTTCAGGTTCATTTTGGATGAATCCAGTAAAACGGTGCATAGCGCATTTTACTGTACAATTCGGTGGAGAAAAAAGCACTGGAGAGGAGGAAGAAGGGTGCTCATGGGTGCACATGACCTTGACAGGAAGTGGGGGTATGGCTTGCCCTGAATGGCTCACAGGCTGACAGACAGCCTAGATGTTGCAATCAGTGCTGCAACAGGCAGGAAGGTGCCCTAGCAGAGCAAGCAGAACGTCATTCTGTGTTGGGCTGTAAATGAATGTTGATGGATCTATGCAGTGTCTTCCAGAAAAAGTGATCTTATCAATTATAGGCACCAGAGGTCTATTGCAGCGCATGAAACGGCATCACTAGATTCTTAGGGAAAATACAACTGTCCAGCATTCCCAAGCAGAACAAGTCTGTCCTCCTTCACCTGGTCCTCTTTGGGGCAGCCAACCCACATCCCCAAGAAACACGGTATATGTGTCATCATCACCATCACCTACTTATTCTCCTCCTAAGACTTCTCCTTGTGCTCAGCTCCATAATGAGACATCTATAATGGAATATTAGTCCATGAAAAAACGTTTCAATTAGCTTCCCCTACAAGCTAAACCCTCACCTGACCATGTTGCTGGAGGTGCAGTTGCTGCAGTACCATTGTTATAGTAACTTGTAGTCTCATGTGGCGGAGAACGCAGGCCAGTCCTTGCAATTCTTGTTGTGCAGCAAGCTGCACTGCACGTTGAACACCTGGAGCAGCTGTTAGGGGCAGAGACAGTACATGTCTTTTACTGCCTATTGGGTCTATGTTTTTTGCGGCAGTGGAGAGGCAGCACCCCAGCAACATGGCCAGGGCCTTTTGAACCTTCCCCAACAATATCATTGGGCTGGCTCCTACAGCAGGCATTTATCTGTTTCCTTCACCACCTCCTCCTCCATGGACACGGTCCTGTACCCAACAGCAGCAGGGCACAACATCGCTCCCACTCCCCCTACTTCCTATCCCCCCAGGTAGTGTGGTAGTGTGTGTGTACATACACTTCCAGTTGGAACACTTCTAATTTGGATCAAATGTTTCAGATTCTAATCAAAGCGCCTGATCGCTTCAGCCAATTCAAATCTGGGCTGAATTTCAAGAAATTGCATAGTCATTATATTCAGGCTTGACCCTAACTTTTAATCCTTATTAATTTAAGTTTTTCAGAATGTAAGAAAAAAAAATGTACATTTTTAGTAGCCTTCATTAAACAGATTTCCTTAGTGCCATGTTCTGGACATGTTTCTCATTGTGTCATAACACATAAAATATTGCTGGAGATCTTAGCTTGCCTCCGCTGTGGCTTCATGCCCGGAAACAACCTAAGGCAAAAGTTATGCTTGGCAAACAAGGCTATTGACGGCACCGCAGGTTAATTACATGAACTCAATGCTTATTAATTAGAACATAATTATGAATACATTAGTGTAAATGATATTCTTATAAGGTTTATGAAAAGTTTTAATTAAGAATTGTTCAAAATAATCAGATAGTGATCTTTAGAGTTCAGAATATTTTAGCCAGTCACATTACATAATTTTACCTTATAGATTACTGTGACTGTTTCTACTGTCACCAGGAAATTCAGTGGTAAACCTGACACCATGACTTGTAGGGCTCCCTCAGCTGAAAGTAATGATACCTTTTACTTAGCGATCCATTGATTCATTCTGAAGAAAAATGCCTTTAAATCCATATGCAAATGAGGTTTTAAGTGTCTGTAGGGTGGGCCCAAGACACTCTGTGCACCCTTGCCCCACCTGCTTCCTCTGCCAATTGCTCCTTCTCTTCTTATTTGACAGGGCCAGGCGAAATGACTGTACAGGAACCTGGCCTTGGAGAGGGATGGGGCAGACAGACGAACCAGTGATTGTCATTGGAGTCCATACACAGATAATCAATGTTTCCTCACTTCTGCACTATCAAGGCTGAAATTGATCAATCACCTATATAAATCTAATATTAATAACTATGTTTATAACCTAGCCAATGACTGGATACATAGACACTTAAATCAGAATTGGTTTAGCACTGGCTAAACTGAGGTGTGGAGTCTAAGGGATAGCCCTGCTATTAACTGAGCTATTCAATAAAATGTATCTGTATAGCGCCACTTGCTGTTTGTTCTTTTCCTTATTTCTTGTCCACCTCACTGAAGTGGTCGCACACAGTTTAAATCTTCATGGCAGTTAGAGGGAAAGCGCTGCAGTAAAAAGGACATCCCCTTAGGCTTCATTCACACATCTGTATATGTTTTTTTCGGTCCGCAAATTGCGGATCCACAAAAAAAAGGATGACGTTCCGTATGGCATCCGTGTTTCCGTTTTTTTTGCGGATCCATTGTAACAATGCCTATCCTTGTCAGCAAAACGGACAAGAATAGGACATGTTCTATCTTTTTTGCGGAACAGAAATACAGACATACGGAAACGGAATGCACACGGAGTACTTTCCGTTTTTTTTTGCAGACCCATTAAAATGAATGGTTCCACACACGGTCAGCAAAATAAAATAAAAACGGACACGGAAACAAAATACGGTTGTGTGAGTGAAGCCTTAAGCTGTGATAGGGAAAGAGCATTGCCTCCCCTTCCCCTCAAGAAAGAATGTTTGGGAAATTTGAAACACATTTGATTAATTGAGAATGTTTTTATAATGCATCTTTTTCTAGTTTCAAGATGTCCATTACTTCTTGCCTTTGAATCCTCTCAATCACTATAATACTTATTTTTATAGTGTGAAGTTGTTTTGCTAATAAAAACAAGACTTTGGGTTCAGTTCTCTTTAAAGAAAAACTCTTAACTGCAACTACGTACTCTTCAAAGAAAAATGACAACTACCCTTTAACCCCTTAGTGACCAGCCTGTTTTTGGCCTTAGTGACCAAGCGTTTTTTTTTCTTTTTTCATCGTCGTGTTCCAAGAGCTATAACTTTTTCATTTTTCCATCTATATAGATGTATGAGGGCTTATTTTTTACGGGACAAGTTGTAGTTTTTAATGGTGCCATTTTGGGGTACATATAACTTTCAGATTAACTTTTATTAACTCTTTCTGGGAGGGAAATGGGAAAAACTGCAATACCACCACTGCGTTTTTACGTTATAAATTTTACGGCGATCATTTTTCGGTATAAATTACAACATATATTTATTCTCTGGGTCAATACAATTACAATGATACCAAATACATATAGTTTTTTTGTGTTTTACTACGTTTTTGCAATAAAATCCTTTTTTTTAAAGAAAAAAAAGTTTTTGCATTGCTGATTCCCAAGAACATTATTTTTTTTTATTTTTCTTTCTATGGAGTTGTGTGGGGGCTTAATTTTTGCGGGACAACTTGTATTTTTCATTGGTATCCTTTTTTAGTAAATGACGCTTTTTGATCGCTTGTTATTACGTTTTTTCGGTGGCAACTAAGAATAAATTAGCAATTCTGTCTTGTTTTTTTTTATTTTTTTTTTATTGTGTTTACCGTAGGGGCTCATTTTTGTGATATTTATGTAGTCCGGGTCGTTACGGACGTGGCAATACCAAACATATGGGGGAGATTTTTTTTTTTTGCAATTTTTTTCATTGAAAAGCGTATTTTCAATAGAAAAAAAATAATATTTTTTATTGGATTTTTTTAATAGAATAAATGTGTTTTTTTTTTTTTTACTTTTTTTTACCACTATCCCTATAGTGCATTGCATTTTAATGACAATGCTATTCAGAATTTGACCAGCAGGTGGCGCCAGAGAGGCGCAGCCTGCTGGTATCTACTCAAGGCTGGTCTGGGGCCTAGATCAGACCCCTGCCAGCCTTCCCACACATCGGCACCCTGAGATCGCTTTTGCAGGGTGCCGAAGGGAGACCGCTCCCTCTGTCAGCACATTACATGCGCCGGGCGCCATTGCCCACGGCATGTAAAGTGTTAAACAGCCCGGATCGGCACTCCTGCCGGTCCGGGCTGTTAGAGCGGGGCCGCGGCTATCATGTGAGAGCTGGGCCCGTGCTCCCCGCTGCACAGGAGACCCGTGCAGCGCTTAGACTGGGCCGCCGTGAAAAAGCGGCGGCCCAGCCTAAGGCCCCTTAGTGACCGCCGTAAAAAGGCGTATGGGTGGTCACTAAGGGGTTAAATGAAGGTTAATAATATAATTTAATAAAATATTATAGCAATAAAGTACACATATAGAGATATAATGCCCTTCTTTTTACTTACTTTAAGTTAATTAATAACAAAGAATCCTGGTGACAGAATCTCTTTAAGAAGAAAACAATTCATGCATTTATAATTGCATACCAACAAACTAAGTGATGCTTTATAAAATCTACTGCTTTGGGTGCTCACAATTCAGTAAACATCACTCTGGTAAACAAACATGGTAAAACACACATTGCAATGCAAATCGTTATGTTGCATATGAAAAATTAACATTCTACATGAAAAGGCCCCAGATAGTCCAGAATACGAACAATTAAATAAATAATAAAACAAAACTGCATGAAACTTTAATATAATGCACCATCATGCAACTATTACATTTTATTCGTATTATTCTTATTATTCTTATTATTATTTTTAGAGACGAGCGAATCTATTCGCCGATTCGTATCGAATCTTGGAAATTTTCAGCTGCGAAGCGAATCCGAATATTTGGAGATTCGCTCCGTTAAGATTCGAAAATGTTCCTAAGGCTTTCTACGCAATTGCTACGTACTTGTCTGATAAATTGTACGTTAATGCTACGTATATGATACTCTATATGCTGTTGCGTACAAATTCAATTACTTAGCAAAGTTTTACTGTTAGTTCGTTATTCGTGCACAAAAGTCCGGGAAGAAAGAGGTCACCTGACCTAGTGGGCAGGGCTTGGTCTGATTGGCTCAGGCTCGGTAAGCCAGTGACGCATCACTTCTGCTGCGACTGCTGAGACGAGCAGAAGCACTGTGTGTGAAGTTCCTAAAGACTGAGACCTGTGTTGTTGAAATTGGGGTGTAATTGTTCAGGGAATCCATATTACACATCAGGGATACTGCAGGGCAAGTGCAGGGCTAGTAATTAATCAGGCAGGGAGAGAGAGACAGTGAGAGAGACGGAGAGAGATAGGGAGAGAGACAGGGACAAAGACAAAGACCAGCTGCAGGGCCACAGAGTCAAGTGAAAAATGTCTGGAATGGATAAGGAAAAGAGGTCCAGTTCCAGCCAGACTTCAAGCTCTAAAAAAAGGAGAAGGTGGCACAGGGCAGCACTGCTAAAGGACCTGTAGCCGGAGCTTCTACTAGTAGTATTTGCAATACTTGGCCGTTGTTCCACCGGGCTAACCCACCAAGGCGCAAAATTGTAGTGGAGGAGAAAGTGGATGAGGTAGTGTCATCTCAATCACAGCCGGATGATCTGCTGTCATCTGCTGATACAGTATCCATATGTAGCCAGGGGTCAGACTCACTGCATTCCTCCTGCTCCACTATTCCTCTCCAGCAAAGCCCATCATTTTAGTACGAAATTTGTACTCTCATGCATTCGTGTTCTAAAAAGTTGCGTACCGTAACGTATGATTTATACGCAGATTCGTTGAATAGATTCGTAGAATTTACAAATCTTATGAAAAGTTTGACGAATGTTCAGCGAATAAAATTTTGAATGATTCGCTCATCTCTAATTATTATTATTATTATTACTATTATTATTATTAAATCAATATGAACTTTTAAAAAGCAAATCACATGTAAAAGTCCCATATGGACTGCTTTGACATGGGACTTGTGTGATTTTTGTTGCACTATTTTATTCTACAGAGGAAACACATTGATTGTTTCCAAGTCACAGCGAGTTATTGCCGTCCTCTGGCACCTGGGACATAAGGCATATGTCCCACCAGCCCTCCCCTAGCTACACCCATGGCAAGAAATTACAGTATGGTTATTCTTGCATGTTCGATATGTCAATGCCTGAAACAAAAACAAAATGTCAGAACAATGTACAAATTTCAAACTGGTAAGACTTTTCTGATAAATAATTTAAAAAAAAAAAAAACACAAGCCAAGTCCAAGTCATCTTTGCTTCTGAGAGACTCTGCTTCTCTAACATGCTCTTTTTATACCCAATTACGGTATGTGACTTAGTAGCAAATCAGTCCTCTAGCTATTTGTATTAGTACCACTTACTTTTCCAGCTTTTTGTTGCCCCTGTCCCAACTTTTTTGAGATGCAATTCTGCCATCAAGTTCTAAATGAGTACATTTTTTTCAAGAACTCGTACAACGTGTTACTTTCAACACCGGCTATGTGTCCTGTCTGTGTCCTATTGTGAATAAAATCTGGGTCTATGAGATTTGCAGATCATTGAGTCCCAACTTTTTTGGAATTGGGGTTTTACATCTCTCCAGGATTGTGCAGTAGCTGGTATAGGTGAATGTACATTAAGGAGTTGTTAGCCGTTGAACATATAATAGATGGCCCAGTTCTCCAGAAAACTATATTGACTCTCCAATCTGGCTTATAGGGAATATATCCTAATGAAAAGTATTTGTGTTTATTAAACAACTGATTTCAAGGCACAATATTTCCTAATAAAGTTTCATCAGGATAAATTATTATCATGACACTACATATAATAATTGGCACAATAATTGAACCCCTAAATGTCACTGATTCATCTCGAAGAATGGCACAATACATTAATTTTGGTGCCAAGGATCTACGGATCAAATGCTATCTCTGTAAACTCAGCATCGTCAGCATAGTATTTCAGAGTATGGGTACTATACATGGAGGCTTCGGCATTGTGTCAAACATTGTCCACCCAAACAATGGGGTAAAATACCTTTGACCCCTCAAAAGGAGCCAAATCTATACAAGCAGAAAAACCTACATAAAGACACTATGATCTTTATAGCTCAAAAAATAATAATCTTTATTGAATACTAGCAGAAGGACCTGGCTTCGCCTGGGTATATTTCGTCTATTTCATTTAGTGTTTGTGTTTGTTGTTGCAGACAGAAAGTGAATGCAGCTGACAGTAGTTAGCGGTGTGCGGTTGCATTGTATGTATTTTCCTTTGACATGTATTTAGCCATAGCAACCAGCACCTGCACTCTGGGATGTGCTGACTGAAATCTTCTTTTTTTCTTTGTAAGTTTGTACTGGAGGTGTGGCTACTCTATTTGGTCATGCACTCCTGACCAGCCCATCTGCCCCACAGGTTGATTTTAATCAGTGTAACTATAAAGCCGAGTGATTCGGCATGCATGCTGGTGTCTGCATTCCTGAACTAGGGGAGGCCTTTGAAGCACCAGAAATGGCAAAAGGCAGAGTGGATACAGCATGCATGTGGAACAAACACCCCCTGATTATTTGGAAGCCAAGTCTGGCACATAACAGGTAGGAAACAGTGTTAGGTTCCCATTCTGCAGAGATCACCTTGACGATTCGGTGAATGGGCTCAGATAATTTTGTACAAAATATATTTGCCAAGAATCTCTAATTTATTAAACAAGCATAGCATGAGCTTCAGAATACTTTATATCACTATGGCATTTTGTGCTTTATCTGGTTAGCAGTGTGCAGTTGCATTGTATGTATTTTCCTTTGACAGTAGTTGATTTTTGAGGTAATAGATATAATGGAGAGCTCACACTATACCAAATGGAAAACAAGTGGTGCAAACAACCGTCCTGACCCACCCAAATGTCAGGAAAAAGGTAAGTATAATGTAACAAAATACAGTGTGCACTCTCTTATTTGGAAAAATGGTGGGAATTTATTGGCATATAAAACACATAAACCTAAAAATATATACAATAAAAATATATAGTAAAAGTATAAATATATATCCTTCCGATAATAAATACAAGATGTCACATTCACTAATAGTTCAAGAAGTGTCTCACATAGAGATCAGTAATGCAGTCTCCGGAATATCTGTATAAACATTTGCCCCACAAAGAAATTTGGAGAAAGATAGGAGGCAAAATATAATCCAGGTATGCGCAGTTATGAATGTCACATGGAGTAATAGATAATCATGCAGATAATCTCCAAACTGCCTATATAGGCTCTTACCCCTTCGGTGTTGTGGCAGGGAATAATATGCTGGATATGCAGAGTAGTTCAATATTAAGGGTCAGAAGCCGGCGGACTCCCCGCGGGCAATATGGGCTGTGTGTGGATATGTCACGTGACTATCACGTGATCGGAGCTTGGAGTCCCGTTCCTCCAATCTTTAGATTCTTGAATTGTCTCTGTAAGCAGCTTACAGTATCCAGGTAGAGGTGAACTTACTCCTTTGTAAATATGTAGTGGGTCCGGACCCTAGTGTCTCTGCCAGGAAACCATACGCGTTTCGGAGAATGCTATGTCCTTCTTCAGTGGCAATCAAAAATCAGGCCTTGGATCACCTGCTGGATCACCTCCTTCTTATGCTGGTTTGGATGGTGGTGTGTGTGTAATCCTCTCTGTCCTTCAGCCGGATCAGGAATTTCAGCTCTTCAGAGCTAAATGATGAGGATCACCTGGATGCCATTTTCGAATATTCGCTCTGATTAGTGCACGCCGCAGCCTCTCATCATACGTGCCTGCGTATTACGTAATCGCGTAGACAATAGGACGCTGAGTATTCGTACGCTATTTGCGTACGTCTTCTAAGAAGTTGCGTACATTTTTTTAAATGAACGTTCGTTATTAGTGTGCGAATGTTCGTAATAGCACATAATAAGGTATATTTTTGTACGCAAATACAACGAATCAATTCGTCGAATATACGAATTTTAGGAAAACTTCAGAGAATGTTCGGCGAATAATTTTTTGAATGATTCGCTCATCTCTAATTAGAAGGATGGCATTACTCTCCTGTTTAGATTCTCATTTTCTCTAGACTTAATTCTATCCCAAACATGTTCTCTAACGCGTATCTTTAACTCACTGGTAGTTGAGACAATGTTAGTCTTTTTTATCATGAAGGCCTGCTGCACACAGTCTCCTCTTAACAGTTGTTGTAGAGATGTGTCTGCTGCTAGAACTCTGTGTGGCATTGACCTGGTCTCTAATCTGAGCTGCTGTTAACCTGCGATTTCTGAGGCTGGTGACTTGGATGAACTTATCCTCCGCAGCAGAGGTGACTCTTGGTCTTCCTTTCCTGGGGCGGTCCTCATGTGAGCCAGTTTCTTTGTAGCGTTTGATGGTTTTTGCGACTGCACTTGGGGACACTTTCAAAGTTTTCCCAATTTTTCGGACTGACTGACCTTCATTTCTTAAAGTAATGATGGCCACTCGTTTTTCTTTACTTAGCTGCTTTTTTCTTGCCATAATACAAATTCTAACAGTCTATTCAGTAGGACTATCAGCTGTGTATCCACCTGACTTCTGCCCAACACAACTCATGGTGCCAACCCCATTTATAAGGCAAGAAATCCCACTTATTAAACCTGACAGGGCACACCTGTGAAGTGAAAACCATTTCAGGTGACTACCTCTTGAAGCTCATCAAGAGAATGCCAAGAGTGTGCAACGCAGTAATCAAAGCAAAAGAACTTTGAAGAACCTAGAATATAAGACATGTTTTCAGTTGTTTCACACTTTTTTGTTAAGTATATAATTCCACATGTGTTAATTCATAGTTTTGATGCCTTCAGTGTGAATCTACAATTTTCATAGTCATGAAAATACAGAAAACTCTTTGAATGAGAAGGTGTGTCCAAACTTTTGGTCTGTACTGTATATATAAAGATTATTATTTTTTGAGCTTTAGAGACTCAGGAGACTTGAATTAGATTTTTCTGTCACCAGATCATGTAGATCACAGAGCACCACAAAGTGCCAGTGAAGGGTCAGAAATAGATACTCGAGGTGGTAAAATGACACTTATGTGGAAAAATGACCTATGGGTATAAGATATATAAAAGCTTTACAGATATATATTGTAACTTATTTGATTTGACACTTTGTTGGCTTCAGTGAACGCTAGAAAAATTGCTGGAACTCTAAATGACGAAGCAAGTAATCAACTTCTGATGCGTGTTTTTCTGTCTCTAGTCATCACCTCCCATGGTAATTGTTGCTCTTCCCAGATGATTTAAGGGCACAAATAAACAGTGTTGCCATCTAATTATGCCAAATAATGCTTGAAATCTGACGGCTTCGTACTGCTTTGTGTCATGTCACGTAGACTTGTGTAATCGATCACACTTGGAAAAGAAAGGAGAAAAGGAAAGCTTAGGAATATACTAAAAAATGTATTAAAATGCAGAACAGTACTGGGTAATCCTTACTTATAATTAGAGATGCGCGAATTTCATGTTATGAAATTCGTTCACGCTTCCTTTGGTGGTAAAAGGTAAATTGCGTTATGGATAGAAGTCTATGGGCTGCATAAAGGATCCGTCCGGACGGCTCTGTTATGCAGCCCATAGACTTCTATCATAACGGAATGAAAAACGAAATGCCTCTAAAGGCATTCCATTATGCATTTCGTCATAGAATTGCGTTATGGTCTGTGGTAACGGAATCCATAACGCAATTCACCTTTTAACACCAAACGAAGGGTGAATGAATTTCAAAATATGAAATTTGCTCATCTCTACTTATAATCAATTGATATATTAATGTCATATTTATTTACTTACTTTACGTACTTAATTAAAATATTCCAATGGTCAAACATTGCGGTCCAGTACTTCTGGACTGGTTATGATTGTCATGCTTTGCTGATAGGACCTAAGAAGTTTGCTTCATGTACCATTTTCAGGGCAGAAGTGGCTGTATGTGATGGAACTTACAAAAACATACTGTTAATAGTGTGACCATCTGTCTCTTCGAATCTGGCATCTATAAAAAACATATTATGAGAGTTTGTTCACTGGGGGTCTCATTGTGTGACCCTTGCTGATCAGAAGAAGTAATCTCAGTGGGGTTGTTATTACAGTGGCCCATGCCCAGCGTTCACCTGCTCTCCCAGGAAAGCATGAGCGCTGCCTTACTCACCTCTCCCACTGCCTTACTCATCTTTCTGGTGGCCTAGACTCGCTGACCCTTCTCGTCCTCATCCAAATCGAGCTCTGCCACTGGAGTCTCATTCCTCTCCTTCTTCATGCCTCGGTCTGCACTTCATTGCCCAGGCTGTTTTCCCTGCCCTTAGGGCACAAGAGCTTTCTAGAGCTTAAAGAGCCTGTATACATACTCCCTTATTCTTCCCCTATGGCTGGCTGTCTCAGGGTTTTTATGGTGCCTTTCTTAGTGGGAGGGTGATGGAGCTTTAGATTGTTCTAGCTTGCTAACTCCATGAGAAGGTGTACTGTTCCTGTCTGCCTGTGTACCAAACTCTTCCTGTCTACCAATTCTGACCCTTCACTGCTTGACCTGACCTCTGCTTGTTTATCATAATTACTTTTCTACCATCCCTGGCCTCAGATTAGTTTCATGGATTTGCGCCAATTCTGCCCGTCCTGAACTCTGCCTGCTTTCTGACTATGGACAATGCTTGAACCCTTGATGTTTTACACTTCTGCCTCTGAGCCCCGTGAGTCAGTAGCCAACCACACCAAACCAAGATTATTCCAAGGGGTAGCTGCCTGGTGAATTCTCTGCAGTAAAGACCAACTCCCTGTATAGTGATTAACCCCTTGACGTCAGCCATACAGCTAAATATGTCTTATCTGCACATACCCCGTGCAGATAGCACGTATTTAGACGTCATGGCAGCTCTTTAATCTAAGCGCTGCAAAACGCTTGGATTAAAGCTTCTGCCCCTGCACTGCCGCTGTCAGGGACAGCATACAGTCCAGTAATGCCGGCAAGGGACCAATCAGAGTGGCAGTGTACAGACTAACCAAACAGTGCACAGACTAACCAATCGGATCGCGGCAGTGTACAAGTCCCGGTTTCAGGCTGTGATCTGCACTCTGCAGATCACAGCCTGAAATCAGGTAATGTGTGGTTTGTGCCCCGATCCATGGACACCATCTGTGCCCCCCTGCATCAAATATTTAATGTGAGCCGCGCGCCTATCTCCCCCCGCCCCGTGCAGCAAGTCTCCTGTTCGGTGGCCGTGCGCTTTGCGATCCTATGCAGGGTGCAGGCATCTGTGTCTGCCTGCCCCTGCCCTCACTTCTTTGATCCGACTGTGCCCCCTTGTAAGGTCCTCCTGAGGTATGCGATGGCGGTGGCTCTGTTTCTGAGCTGCCGCCATCAGCAGCGAGTGTCAGCTGTATGCTGACACTCTGCTGTAACCCCTTAGATGCCGCTCTCAGCAGCATCCAAGAGGTTAACAGAGTTAACAATCAGGCTGCTGCGCTCTGACGGCAGTGGCCCGATGATTGCCATGGCAACCGGACGCCTTGCAAAGGCGTCCAGTGTTGCCATCTATCAGTGTAAAACTGATAGTATTATACTTTGCAATGCAAAAGCATTGCAAAGTATAGAAATGGCATCAACCCCACTGGATCTTCAAGATCCAAGTGGGATTTGATTTAAAAAAAAGTGCAAAAAAAGTGCAAAAATGAAAAAAGAAGGTAAAAAAATCAATGTAAAAGAAAAAATAAATAAAAATGTAAATTAAAAATAAAATGAATTGACGTTTCCCCTATCTGCTCTATTATAATAGATTAAAAAATGAAAAAAAAAATACATAATTGGTATCGCTGTGTCTGTAATAACCTGATCTATAAAATGATCAGGGTACCAATCCCGTGTGGTAAACGTTTTAACGTTTTACAAAAAAAATAAAAAACAATTGTGGAATTGCTGTTTTTTTTTTCCTTACCTCCTAAATTTTTTTTGAGGGGTGTAGTTTCCAAAATGGAGTCACTTTTGGGGGTTTCTACTGTAGGGGTGCCTTAGTGTGCCTTTACATATGGCACAATACCCAAAAAGCCATTCCAGCAAAATCTGCACTCCAAAAACCATATGGTGCGCCTTTCCTTCTGAGATTTGCCGTGCACCCATACAGCTGTTTACAAACATGAATGGGGTGTTTTTGTAAACTTCAGAATCAGGGTAATAAATGTTGAGATTCATTTTGCTGCTAACCCTTGCTATGTTATAGGAAAAATTGGATTAAAAATAAAAATCTGCACAAAAACAGAAAATTGTAAATTTCACCTCAATTTTCCTTTAATTCATGTGGAACACCTAGCTTGTATAACCAGTTTTGAGTGATTTGAGGGGTGTAGTTTCTAAAATGGGGTCATTTATGGGTGGTTTCTATTATGTAAGGACCTCAAAGTGACTTCAGAACTGAATTGGTCCTTGAAAAAGTCGGTTTTGAAAATTTGATAGAAAATTTTAAAAATTGCTTCTTAAATTCTAAGTCTTCTAATGTCCTAAAAAAGTAAAATGTAATTTTCAAAATGATGCCAACATAAAGTAGACATATAGAGAATCTTAAGTAAAAACTATTCAATGAGGTATCGCTTTCTGCCTGCAAGATGTAGAAGTTCAAAGTTAGAAAATTACATTTTTTTCCAAATTTTCTGTAAATTTGGGATTTTTTATAATATAAAGGTAAAACTTATCAACCCAAATTTACCCCTAACATCAAGTACGAGATGTCACAAGAAAACAATCTCAGAATGGCTTTGATAAATAAAAGCGTTCCAAAGTTATTAACACATAAAGTGACATATGTCAGATTTGCAAAATTTAGCCTGGTCACGAAAGTTAAAAATGGCTTGGTCTTGAAAGGGTTAAACCATGAAATCCATGGGCTGCAAGGATAATGCCCTTAAAGGGGTTGTCCGGGTTCAGCTCTGAACCCGGACATACCCTTAATTTCACCTAGACAGCCTGCCTGACTGGAGCATCGTAGCATCTTATGGAGCTAATTAGTGCAGGGCAAAGGCATTTAGCCCGGTTCCGGTGACGAACCGGGCTCTGCCAGGCGGAGGCTTCCGCCCAGCAGTGAGCCCGGTGACGTCACCGGCACTGATGGGCAAGCTTTAGCACTGCCCTAGCCAGTAAAACGGCTAGGGCAGCGCTAAAGCCGGCCCATTAGAGCCAGTGACGTCACCAACCACACTGCTGGGCGGAAATTCAAAGTGTTTGGTCGATACAGTGGGTTAGCATCCATTCTCCATAACAGATGTTAGAAATACCATCATTATCATAACAATTTGGTTTCTGTTGGCTCTCTGATTTTTTTGGAAACTGTGTGGTTTGCCATTTACAGTCTAAGGTCTCAAAAAATGGAAGAACCAAAGTGGCATGGAAGTTTCCGAGCTCTTCAGTCGTAAGCAACTGCCACTCCATCCTAGCTACTAGTGGTGTTCACGTCAGTCAAAACCCTAGCAATCAAATATTGATAGCGTGTATTACCCGTAATCCATTCATATATCTAGTAACATAATTACTTTATCTAGGGTAATAAGCCATTGCTACCTACTGCTTGCATGTTAAGTCAATTTTTCAGTATCATAAATATATTGCTCCTAACAATCTCTGTTTATTTGTATATGAAGGGGTGTGCTAACCTTTGCATTCATTAAAACTCTGTAGACCTACAGATTAATCCACCCCTACCATAAATTTAATTTGGTTAAGGATTCTTTTCCAACTTGATTTGAAGTCAATTAAATACGTCTCGAAATGCTGGAAAAACTCTTGACAGAATGCAATTCCGAGCACAACCATGGGGTGTCTACATATATATAGAATAGACATCTTGTGACACAATATCACAATATGATGTTGTTTCGAAAAGCTGGCCATCTAGTGACTCGGATATAAGGACATCTAGAGCTAAAAAGACAGGTATGAAAGGACACACCTAAACTTACAAAATAATGGAGAACATGATCATTGTATCAATGTATGTGCATGCTCAAAAGAAAAACAAGCCTGAAAAGAACACACTAGAATATGTTGGGGTTGAATGATCTGAAGACCTCCCACCAGACACCCATCAATTACAATTGGGAATTGGCTCAGTAACATAATCTGAACCTATAACAAAGCAGTAGTCTAACAAAGGACCTTGCTAGACTACCTCAGACTTCAAAACCCATTGTAGCAACCTTGGAGGTCACCGGTCATAGTTGTGCCATGCTGATGGCTTTAGTACTAATGGGGCATTAATTCACTGTTTTCAGCAAATACAAGCTTGCTTTTTCCCTTTCCCCTTCTACTTCATTGACTTTCTTCTCGCTAATTAGAATTACTCAGGTTTCATATTTGGTGTGTCTATAAGACATCCATCCTTTATCATGGGATTATTTCATTATTGTAAAAGGCAATTAAAAAAGAATTAATCATAGATGCAATTAACATTCCCGGGAGGGGATCGGATGACACAGTTCAATGCACTGAATTTAATACTGGTTGAATGAACATTTCAGAACAGTCAGGAGTAACACCAGGGGAGGAATCACTAAGTCTTGCCACAAAACCCATCTTTGAGAGGGGTTGTGCACATTTGGGGCAGGTGGCAAGCCGTCCCTTGCCCCCCAGCCGGACCTGCAAAGGGACGGACATTTACCTGGTTCCTGACACTGGCTCCTGTGCTCTCTAGTCTGCTCTGCCTGTCTCCTGGCATGTGACCATTTGTCATGATGAAAAGGGAGCACATCACAGCTGTGGCCAGTGATTGGCTACAGCAGCATTAAACCAGAAGTTTGCATCCAGGGACCTGAGTGGAGCAATGGAGGTCAAAGGGTGTAGGAGCTTAGAGCTCACTTTGGGAAGAATGCTACCCTTCACAGGTCTGTGCAGAAGAGGGAGTTTGCCAAATCTCTCTCCAAAAGTGCATTACCCCTTTAAAGGGTTTTGTGTAATATGGATATGTATCACTCATACACACAATAGATATGTATTTCATTTACTGGGGACTTCATTGCTGGGACCCCCACCGGTCATTAGAACAGGGGTCACATTTCCCTTGTTCCTTCTAATGGAATTATCATGATGAGGAGGAGATAATTAGCACGATAGTCGTACATGTGCCCTGCCAATGCATTTATTGTCTCAGTCAGTCCTATAGGATTGGAATAAGTAATAAATGTAAATGACCTCCGTGAGACAACCTGTGAAACAACCTGTTTAACATGCAAGTGATAAAGATACCGATAAGGATATGATTAACATTGCATAGACAGTATGCTGATGCTTTACATGTTTTGCTCGTGGCTCAATAAAGGCCATTTGTAGTCATCATTCCTGCTGTTCTTAAAGGAGAGATAAAACCTGATAAACATACTGTAAATAACACAAATGCATTGAATCTAAAGTACACCCACAGCTAGGTCTTCAAGGTACACCCCAAGCTGCTGTCATAAACAGTTTAGGAGAGATCTTGCAAAGAACTTTTCCCCACACTGCTCCATCTTTGGCTAAGAAACGGCTAGGTGAATGCGCCTGACTTAAAACACACACACACACACACACACAATGAATAGGACGTTCAGGAGAAGATCGATCTGCAGTGCTATGGGAGTCCCTGCCCTTGGTCCCCACAGCTTCTTTCTCTCTTACTCCCCTGAGATCCGTCATCTGCCTCAAAGTCTTGCTCAATCCACCCCAGAAAATGTAATTTCACTTCATTTACAGTACCCACCAAGACAGAGCTCAGCAGTGCAGAGGAGTGGTGAAGGACCTGTAAGAATCTGTGTGATGATGATGTGGGGGGAGATCCTGTGTTATGCGTGTATAAGAGGTTAATGTTTCCCTCTCTAAGTTGTCAAATACTAGGAGTTGTAATTCTTTCCTTATCCTTACTCCCTTTAATGTCCCCTGATAGCCTATAATAACATCCTACAAATGCTGGGAGTTGTTGTTTTCTCCTTTTATATCTCTCTCCATGTAATGGCCACTCATGCCCCCATAATAACATCCTAACATCCCTGATCAGAGTTGTAGTTACAGTATCTCCTCTTATACTGCTGTCGATGTAATGTCCACTAATGCCCCATATGCTGGGAGTTGTAGTTCTCTACTCTCATATCCCTCCCCCTATAATGCACACTAAAGCCCATGATAACAGTCTTACATGCTTGAGTAATAATGACATTCACTAGAGAGGAAGAACTAATTGATTTCTTACAGATGTAAAGGTTTCCATCACAATAGACATTTTCTCTCATTGACCTTCACTATTACAAACCATTGTCTGGGTTATATTTTATAAATTTGAGTAGGAGGGGGATTTATCTTGCTAGATTTTGTATTCTGTGATCTATTACAGTTTCACTTGGTTGTAACCCAACTTTCCTAGGACCCTAACAGGTAAATCTGCCTAGCTAGCTGTGGTACTATTTAGGAGTGAGGAGGTGGATTTTGTCTTAGATTTCGTCTTTAGAATTCTGCAGTCTATTACATTACATATTGCAAAAGGACACAGGTCCATTGAGTTCTACCGAAGGATGGGTGGAGATGTGAATTTTAATAAAGAGGAGTTAGAAGCTGACTTCCAAACATATAAATAAGCATTAATGTTTTGTTTTAAGAATTTGTTTAAGCCCTTCCTAAAACTTTCCATTGTTCTTTCTGTGACCATGTCCTGAGGTAGACTATTCCACAGACTTACATTTCTAACCATAAACAAACATCTCTGGAGAATGAACCTTTTCTTCTCCAAGCAAAGGCAGTGAACCCTAGACATCTGAATAGAATTACACATGGTTGTAATCCATCTTTCCAAGGATCTTGACAGTTATATACACCTAGATTTGGCACTATAAAGGAGTGAAGGGGGTTCTAGGTAGGGGGTTCTTGGTAGATTTAGTATTTTGCAGTTTATTACACTTCCACATGGTGGTAAACCAGCTTTCTCAGGAACCTTAAAGTCAAATCTGTCTAGCTATAGCACTATTTAGGGTTGAGGAGGGGGATTTCTCATGATAGATTAAGTATTCTGCAGACTCCATTACAGATCTACATGGTATTAACCGAGCTTTTCTAGGAACCTGAAGGGCTAATTTAGATTTATCATTCTGCAGTCTATTACAGTCCCACGTGGTGGTTGTTTTTATTTTTAGATGTCTCTTTTTAAGACTAAATACAATAATTTTTTTTCAAAATTTTCTTCATAAAACCCATGTAATTATATCATGAACCTACATAATTACTTTTTATGGTCTACAAAGTTATCCAACATCCATATCATCCATGCTGAAAAGTTAAAGCTCCTGTCTGAATCCCCACTAATCAGATATTAAAGGGGTTATCCAACACCTATGATGCCCCCCTTAGTCCCGGGTCCCTCAGATAGGTTATACTTCTCATAGATGACACTGCATCCACCCACTATGCTAGGGAGGCTTGTCCCTGTCGCAGCTTGCTATTGGCTGACCACCATACCCCAGCCCCATCCACTGCACCCCCATTCAGTCACTGGATGCTTTGATCCGCTCAACTGGAGATGCAGTGGGGGCTGTGCAGGGATCAGGAGCGACGCTGTTGCTGGGAGTGGCATAAGTATAATCTAACTAAGGGGGACTGGGCATTAGGGGGTTCATTATAGGGGTTGGATAACTGCTTTAATGGTCTACCCTTATCAGCATTACAGACCTGGAAAATCCATTCAAAATTATCTAATAGGATATTAATCCTCAGGGAACAAAGCATTGGCCAAATACAAATCCACACGTGCAAAGAGCTGTGACAGGTGTGAGATCAACAACCAACCCAAGAAACAGACCAGGTTGGTGAAAGGTCAAGATCACAATCAGAAAATGCTCATTTGAAAACAATGCAAACACTTGGTGGAAGTGACGTCCCAGGTTTAATATATAGAGGAGGGACCACATTACTGTCGAACAGGTCATAATGGTTCCCTCTCTAGGCTGATCCTCAAGAGTGTACATACCTAAAAAAGGAGTAACCATGCCACTGGAAAGCCCATGATGGCTGGTGAGAGAACCCTGCACACCATCGGGCATACTGTACAAAGTTGATGCTTAGCATCAGTATGGAAAGCCACTGACCTGGGCTAAATGCTTCTTATTATTTTAACTACTTACTGTACTTTATGCATTGGCACTGTGGTTTTCTACATGGTATAGCTATAATTTTCCAGCTGTGATACATGCTGCTCCATTGGAATGTAGGTTAGAGTGATATATACCAGAGATAAAAAATGCTGCATTATGCATAGCTAGGTTTGCCTATTCTGTTTTTCATCATGACTTCTAACTAGAGATAAAGCAAATAATCCAAAATTCGCTTTGCCGAATGTTCGTTTAATTTTTTAAACGATTCGTATGAATACGAAGCTATTCGGTCAAAGCTGCGTACAAATCATTCGTTATTCTGTCGTGTTCTGCGAACATTCCCTTGAATACTTGCGCCTGAATGTACACAGTGCGTACGGATCTTTAGCGTATTATTGTCTAGGCCCGCACAAAGAACGAATATACAGTAAAAGGACGCTACTTAACTGAATATGTACACATTAGCGTACAAATTCTCAGATGCATGGCATTAACGTACAAATGATATAATGCGTACGTAGCGCTAGGGTACAAAGATTTTAGACAAATCTTCCGAAGAGAATCTGAAAATATTCGGATTCACTTCAGTGTAAATAATTTCCAAGATTCGTATTGAATCTATGAAGCGGCGAATAGATTCGCTCATCTCTACTTCTAACTGATGCATTCCTTTGGCTGAGCCGGGTTTTGTGTGTATAATCACCTGGAAAATTACCCTGATCATACTAGTACTTTTTTAGTACTAGTTTTTTGGAACTAGGCTGGTTATTGGCCCCGTCATCTATGATTGTTAATCTCCGTTCTAATTACACTGGAGTAATGAATATGTTTTCTTAGTTTTTACTTGGCAGCCTGCACACTTCATAATCTTGGGAGAAAATCAAGTCTCTGATTCAACTGGTGCATCATTTATGTAAATGCCCATGAAGATCATTATTGATGGCACCACCAAATGGGTATGGCTCGGAGAAGGGATTATGAATAATTCAGGTATGGCTCGGGAGAAGGGAATATGAATGATCCAAAATAGGTAGACTATACCACCGCTTTGCCAGCCAATTTTTAGCAGAGAAGAATGAAAATTTGAAAGGCACAAAAAATATTGTTTTATTGATGTTTTTTTTCAAACAGTGATCAAGAGGCGAAGGAAGAAGAGAAGACAGTGAAATGAAAATGAAGGTGATTTTTGTCAAAATGTCTTTAGGGAAGAGATTAGTGATGAGTGAAGATTCGATTTGGCAGCTTCACCTAATTTCACAAAGCAATTCGATTTGTTACGAATTCCTGTGTCATGAATCACATTCCTTTGTAAGTAGCAGGCGCCACCCCTCATTATTGAACCCCCAGATACCTTTCAGGGGTTAATTAGGGTTTAAAAAAATACTCACCTTATCCATTTGCTCACAGAGAGGCCATCCCGGCCATCTTGATTGAAGAAACCACGTAAAATCTCATGTGGCAACAAAATATAGATTTAAGTCAATTCGTTTGGCTTTGATTTGCTCAACACTAGAAGAGATACATAGCCCAAAAGTGTAAAGGTGCTCATATATTTTAGAAAAAGGCTGAAACAATCAGTATTGGTGGAGCAGTCCAATAATCTAAATTATTCAGGTACAGTGCCTTGAATACGTATTCATACCCCTTGAACCTTTCCACATTTTTTCACACTACACCCATACATGTAAATGTATTTTGTGGGATTTTATTTGATAGACCACAAAGTAGAAAGTATGTGTGAAGCGAAAAGAAAATGATACATGGTTTTCAAAACTTTTAATAAATAAAAATCTGAAAAGTGTGCCGTGCAGTTGTATTCAGCCTCCTGTACTCTAATAACCCTAAATCTAGTGTTATCAATTGCCTTCAGAAGTCACCTAATTAGTAAATAGAGTCTACCTGTGTGTAATGTATTCTCAGTATAACTACAGCTGTTCTGTGAAAGCCTCAGAGGTTTGTTAGTGAACATTAGTGATCAAACAGCATCATGAAAACCAAGGAACACAGCATACAGGTTAGACATAAAGTTGTGGAGAAGGTGGGTTAGGTAATAAAATATCACAAGCTGTGAACATCTCAGGAAGCATTGTTCAATCAATCATACAAAATTGGGAGTATGGCACAACTGCAAACCAACCAAGACATGGCCATCTACCTAAACTGACAGCCCAGGCAAGGAGAGCACTAATTAGAGAAGCAGCCAAGAGGTCCATGGTCACTCTGGAGGAGCTTCCGAGATCCACAGTTCAAGTGGGAGAATCTTAGAAACTTTCCAGCAGGATAGCAACCCTAAACAGTCAGAGCTACAATGAAATTGTTAAGATCAAAGCATATTCATGTGTTAGAATGGCCAAGTCATACTCCAGACCTAAATCCCATTGTGGCACAACTTGAAAATTGTTGTTCACAGAAGATCTCCATTCGATCTGACTGAGCTTGAGCTATTTTACAAAAAAGGGGCAAAAATTTCAGCCTCTAGATTTGCAAAGATGGTAAAGACATACCCCAAAAGAATAGTAGCTGTAATTGCAGCGAAAGGTGGTCCTGCAAAGTAGAGACTCAGGAGGGTTGAATATAAATGCACATCACACTGACCAGATTTTTAATTATTACAAATTTTGAAAATGGAAAATCATTTTCTTTTCATTTTACACATATGTGTTACTTTGTGTTGGTCTATCACATGAAATTCCAATAAAATACACTGAACTTTGTGGATGTAATTTGAAAAAATGTGGAAAAGTTCAAGGGGTATGAATACTTTTTCAAGGAACTGTACAATTTATGAGAAGTTAAAAGAAAACCACATCATCAATCAAATGAGCATTTGGCCTTCAGCATCCTAAAGTGTATGGGCAATGTTAGACCTTAGATCTCAGATGAGATTTCCAGTATTCCCAATTCAGTCCATAAACTCAAGGTCTGCTGGAGAAAAGATTGGGGTTAAAAAATAAAAAACATGGTCAAAGTAGAAAATGCAATTCTACATTTGGCTCCTTAGGGGGTCGTGAGTGGGATGGGGGGATTACGTATAACATAATTGAAATGTATGAAATTTTATGAACATTGTCTGTAATTATGGTTGGAATGTAATAAAGATATTTAATTTTAAAAAAGACTAATGGGCAAATTATTTCAATCTGATTTGGTTTGTAAAGTTGGAGAGTGTGATATTTGCCTACGTCAGTGTTTGAAGACATTAATAATGATTTATCAAATATCTATCGTTATATTCATTGATTATATCACTACTTGTTATCTTTACTTTACGACAACGGTTCTGTATAATAATGTGTGATTCAGCATCATTACTGCTCTCATGTTCTACTTGTCTGCTTCCTAATCTTTCGACTCTTCAACTTTCCTTTCCCCATAAGACTGTATTATTCCAGCATATAAATGAATGTGGTAACATTTTTGATTCACAATGAATTAATTACTAACTGTTGTGGTTACATAGACATTATTTGTGCTGAAGGTTCATGTGTGAGATTCCAATAACTCTTTGGCTCATATCATGGTTTTTTCATCTACAAGTAGCTATGTGCTACATATGAGCTCTGAGGTGACCTAAGAAACTCTTAGTGGGGCTAAAGAAAATTTTTTTAAAATGTAGTTTGACTTCCCTAAACCTTTGTTTGCAAACCTTGTAGGACCTGGGATCCGGTAAATCTATGGTATATATTAAAAGTATGTTTTCAAATTCACAATATTGTTTCTTAGGAAATCTCTGGAATTGAAAAGTATCCTCTTAAAAAATATCCAGAAGATCTCCTTAACAATCATAGGCATAAATGACCACCAATTGACAACCACAGGACCCCAATAATTTTGGGCAGGCTTAGGTGCTATGCTACCCTCTTGACCTGTAGTCCAGGCCCATTCTCTGCTTTCTTGCCAGGAGCAGTCCTGACTGCCATCATCTTCTGTGTGTACTGCTGGCCATGGCCTGCATCCCATTACCAAGGCTTCCTGGTGTTTTCCATAGGGCAAGCTTGTACTCATTCCCGGCCTCTTAGAGGGCCAGGTTTCTCAAATTCAAGTTCCTCGAAATTCCTAGGTACTTTATTGGGAGTAGCAGCTGTACAGTGTGGATGTGGAAAAGGGTAGGGAAATAGTAGCCACAAGAGTGAAGTCAATGGTGGATATGATGGTGACACCAGTCACAATGACCAATCATTTCATCTGTGTGCATGCTTGCATACATAATGATAGGTGTATTATTCACATGAAGCAATATGATGATTACTGGATAGGCATTATTTTATATCCTCACCCTCAAAGCAAAATGGGGGCTTGCTGCAGCTTTTGAGCAGACATGTGCCACCAGTATGTCTGAGGCCCCTGCAGAGTTACCTTCCATCTCCAATACTATGAGCAGCAGATGCCATGGCAGCCAGTTCAATATCATCAACATGATTAAGCAAAAGGAGATATACTGCCTTAACACCCAGGTTCAGTCCTACCTGGACTCTCTCTAGCCCTTCACCAGCACATACACTGTTCCTTGACCCCATAGAGTTTTAATTAGGAAGATTGGAACAGTGGCTTGGAACTGGCTCAGTATAGTCTCTCTTTTGTCTCTTGTCCAGCCTTCAGTGTCATTCCAGAGAAGGTGTTCAGGACAGCAGGGGATGTTGTGACATCCAAATTACCAAGATGTCCACTATTTTTCAAAATGAGCAAGGAATGGATCGGTGAGGATTTTTGCACTTGCTGATGGCTTCCCATCATGCCACTGCCACTGTATGCCTGCCTACCATCGTATCACATACTGTATGGCTGCTGCAGCTGCCACCATCATGTCACTGTCTACCCACCATCATGCACTATATTGTATAGCTGCTGCTGTCACAATCATGCCACTGCCGCAGCCTACCATCATGTTCCATTCCACAGGGTTGCTGCAGCTGCTGCCACCACCACAGGTGCTACTCCCTGCTGCTAATCCCCTACTGTAATTTCCAATATCTCTCCTGCCATTACCATCACTGCTAAACAGTCCACTATTTTTACTATCACTTCAAAAACAGATGCACACACATCTACTGCAATGTCTGTTCCATTCTGTGCTGATACTGCTTGGCTACTAATGTGGCCACATGCCATTATTTCCTTACCGTTTCCACATCCACACTGTACTGCTGCTACTCCTAATAAAAAGGGAGAATTTTGTCAAGCCCATTCACAACAAGTCACGCTTTCTTCTGACAATTAAGATTTGTGCATAAATATAAAATAATGAAAAAAAATATGGGTAAGAATTATATACCCATTGAGTCATAATTTTTGTATGCTTGCTCCCAACAAGTCACAGTTTTTCCCCCAATACACCATGTGTGTTTAAATACCATCTGCCTCGGATAAGGATGACTTTTGGAAGCTTTCTAATATTAAAAAACATAACACATCCAACGGTGCAATATGTTTTTAAATGTTCTGTTTGTTCATGCCGTCAAACATGCGTTTACCTATAGTTATATAAGTCTGTGTTCCTCTGACATTATTTTCTATTGTTGTCTTTGTGTTCAAGACCATATGGGGGAGGGGGGGGCATAAATTCCTAAAAAAAAATAAAAGATATATTTTTTATTTAAAAAAAAAGTCCTAAGTCCTGGGAGACTAGAGGGTGTTATAGTGTTTATAACAATTTTGAGGGCAATTGGAGAAACTTTGATTTCTGGCTAATATATTTGGGTACAAACTGAACTTTTTGAAAAATTCATGAATTGGACACAAATCGAATCTCAAGAAGTTCACATATCTCTATACACCACATTTTTTTCTTCAATATTTCGCTTTTTCAATAATCCCATTTCTCTCTACTATATATTCTGTTTATAGTTTTTTCATTGTGAGCACATATTTTTCTTACTTTTGGACCTTTTTCTCACCATGCTTACAGCATATTTTACCTTTTTCCATTCAGTTTTACTTAGGTTAGCATTATTTATATATATATATTTTTTTTAATCTAAAGGAGGTTATACATATTCTAATTTCTCAGGAACTTCAATGACTCTAATGATGGATACTTTAAGAGGCCTGAAAATCCTGTTTTATTTAGATCAGCCTGCAGTTCATAAATGATTGGTAATAAACACGTCAGGACAATGACATATTACATACAAATATGATATGGAAAGTTATGACCTATCTCCTCTTACACACAAACACCCACTGACAGAGGTGATGTCTTTTTCTAATTCCTAAAGGCATTTTAAATTTAGATATTGGTCAAAAAGTATTTTAAAACCTATTTTGACAAGCTTAAAACTTGCATTACTTCCAGAAATAGGACATGTGAACAAAATCAACCCCATTAAAGACAGATTTCTATAAGACTGTCCAACCATTTAATGGTATTGGGGGCCTCTAGACTCTCTCAATTGGGGAGAAAAGGATCAGACATGTTAAATTTCAACTTTCAATTTTTATGTTTTCAGGGAATTGAGCCGATGCTGGAGGCGTCTGTAAGTGACTTCATCGCCCTCTTTTCAACCAGAACCAGGGTTGCTTGGCTAAGTCAAGCAGTCATGTGCATGAGGAGATAAAGAGTAATAGCAGTTAGCTAGTAAAGCTTATGTAAAAAGTATATCTGGCTGAAGTGTTGACCACAGATTGCTAGGTTTCTATTAAGTGGGTTGTCCAGGAGTAGAAAAACATGGTTGTTTTCTTCCAAACGCATTACCAACCAGTCCATAGGTTGTGGCTGGTATTGAAGCTCCGCTCCATTGGAACCCGTGGACAAGGGTGATGCTGTTTTTAGAAGAAAGCAGTCATATTTTTGTAATGCTGGACAACCCATTTAATTCTATGACTCCTTCAAATAAACATCTAGACTATCTCTAAATCCCACTGCTTCTACTTGCTCAACATTTCAAATATATGCAATTTCTCACCTTGACCATTATTATTCTAAATTTCTTATTAAGATAATTGAAAATTCTCCCACCTGTGTTTTTACACGTGTTCCAATTCTTACCATTCTGTAGATTCTGTAGATTCATTCTAAGGACTCCATTTTCTAATGATGCAAATGCCATATTACCACAACATTGACAGGATGTAACTAACATCACAACCACAAGGTGACCACACAGAGACACCTGTAGCACAAACAACAACTGGACAGGGTATCACAAAGTATTTTTTTTATCTGGTCATCTTGTGTCACTTATCATAACATATGTTGAACCAAGAGGGAAAAAGTATTAATCACCCTCACCAATCCCCCACCTCTGAGGTTCTTAAGCTCACTGGGTCTCAGCTTCCTGCTCCTGGTTGTTAACACTGGAAATTCAAGAGCAGCCAATCATTGGTCACAGCAGCAACCTCCCTTAAGAAGTTATTGGATAAGTAGGCATCTGTAGTCATATCTTGTGTTTTGAGGTGAGACTGGGAAACGGTGACCAGCAGGGACCCAATGAGCATTGCATTTTTTTCCACTGGAACACCCCTTTAACCAGTATGTATGGAGAAATTAAGTATCTTTCATAGCTTCAGGTTGAATTGCAAATATTCAGATTTTTCATGGATAACATTCTTTGAGTCTTTGAAGGTATTATAAATCATGAGAAGAAATTAATTTTTTCAGATACACATCTGAAATTACAAAACTTTGTAATGACAGGGTAATCGGAGCGTATGCCACATTTCATGTCTACCTAGATCGTTAAAATGTCTCCAGCACATGACATACTGTAGTCGAATTATGAGGATTGCAGTTAATTAATACATCATTTCATGTGTATATTCAGTACACTTAAGAAATTATGCTGAAGGTGTGGTGAGAAAAGTACCTAATTAAGATTTAGCTATTGTATCAGGGGATAAAGACCATTTTATTAACCACAAGGCCAAACATCCTAAAATAAAATGTAAGGGTACAATGTTGTGCCTGGCTGCATGAGGGCAAGCCATGCATCAACTGTGGCAGCTGACAGGAGCATAATTTTCCTACAAATCTGTATGGCCATTGTTTGCCATTAGAGATGAACGAACTTTTCAAAAGTTCGAATTGGCTGATTTGCCAAATTTTACCAAAAAATTAGCTTTGTGATGAATTACTTTGTCACGAAGTGCATTTTTTTTGTAAATATAGGGTGCAATGACAGGGAGCTGCGATAGCGCCAACCCTATCATTGTACCCCTCAGATGCCACGTTCATACATGATCGCGGCATTTGAGTGTAAAAAAGTGTGAAATTAACATAATTTTTAAAAAAATCAAACTTACCACCTCCATTTGCTCTCAACGGGCCGGTTGCCGCCATCTTGCTTGAAGATCTGGCACAAAACCTCGCTTGGTGCAAGATTACATCATTACACCGGCTGGCATGATGATGTCGTACGTCACTATGCATGGGATTTTATCCGAGATCTTCAGTCAAGCAAAAGGGTGCGGTAAGTATGGATTTTTTTGTTTTTTACACTATTTCAGGTTAAATCAATTCGCTGACATGAAGCACGAGGAAATTCGGCTTCGAGGCAAATCAAATTTATGCTGAAATTCAGATCGAATTCCACTTTGTGGGATTCGATTCGCTCATCCCTAGTTGCCATGGATGGGAGCGTAGATTTACTGCATTTGGCCATGGATACCATGGATTCACATGCCACTTCAGTTGTTTTATTTCATGAAACATGCAAGTATACACTGACTCCCAAGGCACACAAAACCTCAATAATAATGACAAGTAGTGATAACTTCCATAGCAACAACAGCCACATATAAATGAGATACAGGGATCCCCAAAACAATGCAAGTGACTATTCGTAACCAGACCAGCCTGAACACCTCATAAGAGTTAAGACAAAAACCTAACTTGAGAGGTGCTGTCCATGTGTTAAAGGTACTGGAAAAGACCAGTTGTGTAGGTTTGCATTGGACATCACTTAGCAGCAGCAATTCAATTCCTAATGACCGAACCAGCCGACAAGGATAGAAAATTCTCCTACATTCTATGGATTCAATCCTTATGAGGTTAAAGGCTATGTACACCTTTGGAGTCAATTTTTTTAATGATTGCATTTAATTTATTTTTGGCTAAAAGTCATATTTTCAAATGGTCTTTATTAAAAATATGGAGCTGTTCAGTCACAAAGGGTTAACTGTTTTTCTAAGTCTGTGACTGGTACTTTTACTTTCACTTTGTGCCGTCATCTAATAAACCTTATTCCTAAACTACTAAGGGGTCATAAACACTTATTTAAGCCTCATTCTTATCAGTAAGATAAGGGTTGAGCTTTAATGAGTGTTTAGAGCACAGATTAGAAGTCCGTCTGCTGCTCAGATGACAGAAAAGAGAAAAAGTCCACAGGCCGCTAGGAGAGCATGTCAGCTCTGTACACAAAAAAGGATTCCATATGGTTAATAAAGACTTATTGAAAAAAACGATTTTTAGCTCAAAATAAGTACTATGCAATAATAAACAAAATCACCCCCAAAGGTGTACATAGCCTTTTTAAGGATAGTTTGTAGTTTGCCAATGCCTTCAAACTCAAAAACTTTCCTTTGCTTACCAATAATGATAACAAGAAGCACTAGAAATAAGGGGGATTTCTTGAAATTAATTTTGGGTCAGCTTCACAGCAATCATTTGTCAGGTTCAATTCAGGTCATAAGTGTTCAAATTGCCCTGAAAAGTCATGCATGACACTCTGAAGTCTATAAGTATTGTATCAAACCCCTTTCAAGCTCTTTAATGCCAAGTCATCATTTGAAATGTCAAAGTGACAATGACATGCAATTTATTCGGAAAGTCTTCAGACTGTTTCACTTTTTCAAACCTTGTTGTGGCCATGAATCTGCACTCAATACCCCATAATGACGAAGTAAAAACAGAATTTTAGAAATTTGTGTGAATTTATTAAAAAGGAAATATTAACATAAACATTTGACTCTTGGAATTTAGCTTTTGGCACCTCCCATTTCTCTTGATCATCTTTAAGATGCTTCTACACCTTGATTGGAGTCTCTTAAATTCAGGTCATTGGACATGATTTGGAAAGAGGCAGCCCTGTCTGTATAAGATATCGCAGCTGACAATGTATATAAAAAAGAACCAAGAACCCAATAGTCATTTTGCCTGAGCTCCAAAGATCCCATGTGCAAATGAAAGACATTTCCAGAAGGTCAACCATCACTGCAGCATTCCACCAATATAGGCTTTAAGACAGAAATAAGCCTTTCCTCAGGAAAAGACACCTAAAGCCATCTGGAGTTTAGAAAAAAACACCTAAAGGACTCTCAGACTGTAAGAAACAAGATTCCCTGGTCTAATGAAACCGAGATTAAACTTTTTGACCTCAATTCTAAGCATCATTTCTGGAGAAAAACAGGCACTGCTCATCACCTGTCCAGTAACATCTCTACAGTTAAGCACAATGGTGGTAGCATCATGCTGTTGTAGGTGTTTTTCAACAACTGGAAAAAGGAAACTAGTCAGAGTTGAAGGAAAGCTGATTGAGCAAAGTACAGAGATGTTCTTTATGAATATGAGTGCTCTGGACCTCAGACTGGCCCAAATGTTCACATTCCAAGAAGACAATGACCCTAACAGTTCCCATCCAACCTGACAGAGCTTGAGAGGATCTGCGAAAAAAAATGGTAAAAGATCCCCAAATCCAGGTGCATAACGATTGTGGCATCATCTCCAAGAAGATGGGAGGCTGTAATCGCTGCCAACTTACTGTATGTCAATGCAAGATTTTAGTTTTTTTTCCCTTTTCAATAAATTATGAAAGATTTCAAACATTCTGTTTTCACTTTCTTATTATGGGGAAAATCTGTTTTTTTTATGCACAAGGCCTCAATATAACAAAATGTAAAAAAAAAATCACCACATGTTTAGTTGGAAATATTACAGTATCATGGTATTTGGGCACTTTTAATCACCTCACATGCCCATAAAATGAAATAGAGAGTTGCATGTACCTCACTTTCAATAGAAATTACACTCCATTTAAAACAGTTTATGAAAAAAAAAATAGAAGTTGGGCATTGCTGTAATTATGCTGACGTAGGGTAATGTCATGGTAGGTGGCTAAACACAAAAAATTGGTGGAATTTATTAATTCCCATAAATCATTTTTCCCTACAAATTTTGTCCTGCATGAAACTTGTCCTGCAAAAAAAAAAAAAAAAAACGGCAAAGTAAACATAAAATTCAAAAAGTTATATCTTGTGAAAGGCAGGGAGGAAAAGATGACAACAAAGAGCTAAAGCTGGTTGTGGCATCAATGGGGCAAGAAGATTTTTTTCTTATCCTGTCTACAGCTCAGATTCAGCAGTTGTGTTGAAGTCTTCAGTCGCTGAATTTCCACTGAGGTTGATTTACAATCAGTTTTTCAAAATGAAGACCTGAGGCAACATAAGAGAGCTAACATCGCCTGAACAATTCCCAAATAAAACTAATGCAATGTTGACTTTATTAATAAAAGATATAAATCAGGGACTCCCATCATGCAAAGCATCATTATACTAATTACCTTCCTGTACCGGTTACTGCTGAATTTAAGCCTCATAATAAAGCTATGGCATTCGAAATCTATGGATAGGTGGTGAAATACTTAGGTATGGTGAGCTGTAAAGCCATTCCTGAACAAGCATTGGTCTGAATATATCTGGGTGTAAACAGATGGAGCAGAGAGGATTTTTAGCATGTCTGGCATTTCTTTAAAGTATGTGTCCCTCCTGTGATGTCACTTCCTCTGCAGAGCTGTGTGTGTGGGGAAAACATTGTTAAAAAAAATATTAAAAACAGCAACACACATTGCATATTGTTTTTTTTTCTCCTTTTTTTAATATGCAAAAGAACAAATGAAGAGTGATGGAAGAAAAACATCAGGCACTGAGAGAAAAAAAAAGTCAGACCCAGAGCATGCTGCAACTGGGAAAAAAAACACCATTGACAAAAAACACACCTCATAGAATCAAAAACACCTCTATCCTTTAAAGAATGCCTAGTGCTTTTTTGCTTACAAGGGTGGCTTAAAACACCAGCGCAAAATGCACCTGAAAACCCCTTAAAAATGTCCAAAAAATGATGTGTTCCCACACAATTTTTTCAAGCATTCAACTTTTGAATTTTCTATTTTTTTATTTTTTTTCCAAATGTTAGCTATAAGTAGGTGTGAATGCAGTAAAAACATGTTTATTTTTTCTTATTACAATTGTGGTACATTTTTTGTGTCTCTAGCCTTTTTTTTTATTGCGGCATGCTCCACTAATTGAGATTATTTTCAGTTATTTTTCCACATCCTTCTGTAAAGGCCTGAGACAAAATGCCATTAATAAAGATACTATAAAACAGAAGTATTTCAGCAGCAAAAGAAAAACACCAGACAAAATTTACATATGTAGATGCTCTATCTAATTTCTATTATGATACTTGTATGTCAGCAGTAGGCAGTAATGTCAGTAGGGCATTGGCATGTAAAATGATGAGTGGGTCCCCATATAAAGATTCAATTTGGCCCTGTAATTTTATGCTGACCTTCATGCTCTATCACCCTTATACAGATTCCTTTCCCTCTTGCTTGCTTTGAACTCTCATAGAGGAGTCCACAGGTTCTCAAGACTCAGTGAGAAAGAAATGGGACTAATTAAGGCCAGACTCTCATCTCCAAGTATCCCTTTGTAGACACATCCCTTTATCCCTTTAAGATTTATAGGCCCTTGTGGGGGGCGGAGCCTGACCGCGCTGGATGGAGGCTGCATGAGTTGAGAGCTCCGGCCAACAGACTCCACTAGAGCAATTTTAATAGCGCTACCAAAGAGAATGGTGAGGACCCAGCATAGAGACAAAGTCAAAGACGCAGTCTCCACACCAAGATCGAGTAAACAGCACCCGGAGATGGAGAAATTTCTTCATAAGCAAGCTGCGCCGCCGGCCGCAAGGGCGTCCAAGATGGCGCCGGACCGCTCTCACACGGAACATCTAAGTGAGGAGTCCTGTGAAGAAAGTGAAACGGAGCGCCTGGAGGTGAGAGATTCGCCTGCACTAACGCAAAAAGTGTTGGAAAAAACACTGCAAAAAGCATTGGCACCTCTGGCGGCAGATTTGGCAGCTATAAAAGCTGACATTAGTCATATGGGAGATCGGGTAGACGCTCTGGAGAGTGCACAGCAGGAGATGGTAACCTTTGGAGCGGCGGTAAAGAGGGTACTAACAAACCATAGAGAAGCAGTGAATAGCTCGCTGTTACAGATGGAAGATCAAGAAAATAGAAATAGAAGGAAGAATATAAGGATTAGAGGTCTACCTGAAGCGTCAGATAAAGAGGACTTGATGCATTTCATGAAGACCCTTTGTATTCATATGTTAGGCCAAGAGAGAGGAGAAGTAGTGGTGGTGGAGAGAATACATAGAGCCTTACGGCCTAAACCGGCCTTAACAGAAAACCCGAGAGATATTATCTGTGGCTTGCTTAGTTACAGAGACACAGAAGCGTTGCTGCAGAAGTCCAGAGAATTCGGTGTTATTAAAATGGAAGACGCTGACCTGCAGATTTTTCAAGATCTAGCTCCATCCACGCTACAGAAACGTAGATTGTTAAAGCCTCTCACAGACAAGTTACGTACATCCAAGATACCTTACAAGTGGCTTTTTCCTTTCGGCCTACTAATTTCTGCTGGTAATAGAAGAATTGCCATCCGTACTCCTGAAGATCTACAGCAAGCCTGGGAAAATTTGCGGATTCCGCCTATGACAATCCCATCATGGATGCCTTTACAAGAGGAAGAAGATCTCCCGCCATTACCAGCGGTTCTGGCGTGGTCGCTGGTACAGAAACAAAATCGCCTAAACAAAAGAGAAGCTCCATGGGTGATGTTCTAAAGTGACTTTATGCTGAAATTGTTGAAAATGTTCTCATTTCTATATTCTTTCCTAAATGGCTTCTAAATGGTTTCTCTTTGCGGGGTTAAAAAAGGGAATAAGGTGCTACCTTTACCTCACCCCCCCCCCCCCTTTTATAACTTCAAGTTTGGTAGTTTCTTAGATTTAAGTCAGTAGCTTTGCTCTGTGGCAGTGGAGTCTGACCGATTAGGCAACCAACAACAGTTGGGTTTATACCCCCCCCCCCCTTACAAACTCACTTCTGATGAAGTGTATTACTTCTTTATTGCATATTCGGTTTCGTGTTATTAGGGTTCGAATAGTTATGCCTTTGTTTATAAGGTATTACTGGTTATCCTACAATGGTTCACTCTGTAGACACAGATTAACAGCTATTAGTTACCTCACAGTGATATATCATGAATACTAAAGAAGCATATCGCCTCAAATTTGCCTCTTTCAATGTAAATGGATGTAATTCTCCTATTAAAAGGAGTCGTATATGTCAAATTTTGGGACGGGCAAATGCAGATGTGATATTACTTCAAGAGACTCATTTCAGGGAGGGGAAAACACCGACCATGTCCAAGTCACATTACCATCAATGGTATCATGCGTGCTATGATAAATCTGCTTCTAGAGGGGTGAGCATAGCTCTTCACAAAACCGTTCCATTTGTAAAGTCTGATGAGCTGAAAGATCCTGAAGGAAGATATTTGTTTTTTAAGGGGTTTTTTTGGGTAATGTTGAAATTACTATTTGTAACCTATATGCCCACCTAATGTTGGAACAGCTAACTGGTTGCAGAGCATACTGAAGAAGATCTCTTTATTTGCTTCTGGGATAATAATTATAGGAGGAGATCTAAACCCTCACACTGAAATCCTGTCTAGATGCGTCTTCTCAAAATCGGTAATCTCCTATAAGGCCTTAAAAAAGCATACATAAGGCTATGTCGGACCTACAGGTTTGTGATGTCTGGCGGACATTACAATGCTGATTGGAGAGATTATACCTTTTACTCTTACATGCATAAATCTTATCAAAGATTAGATTATTTTCTAATTAGCGACAGGTGCCTTCCAGGGATTGTGGATTCAGATATTCACTGCTTTACCACCTCGGACCATGCACATATTACTTGTACATTAGCCTTTAACTCACTGTTACGGCGGGAATGGACATGGAGGCTTAACCCTACTCTCCTAGAGCACCTCTCAAGATGTCCATTTGGTATCTAATAAATAGGCAGTTTTTTCAAGAGAATGATTCCTTAGATGTGACTCAGAATGTATTTGGAGACTCACAAAGTCGTTCTAAGAGGCGAATTAATAGCATTAGGTTCCTCTAGAAAGAAAAAGAGACTTGCTAGAGTAGCTGAGTTACTTTCACAAATAACTAAATTAGAAAAGGTACATAAAAGATCATTAGCGATGAAAAATTTGGAGGAACTAACCCTTCTTAGATCTAATCTAAAAGACATTTTGAACAAGAAAGCGGCCAATGCATACCTGAAAATAAAGCATAAATATTATGCTCATGGAGAAAAGGGGAACAAAATTATGACAGCCTTAGTTAAGAAAAGGCTAGACCAAACTCATATTAGACAAATTAAAGACAACGCTGGCAGATTAATTACGGACGTGAAAGAGGTTGCCTCGGCATTCTCATCATTTTATTCTAGTCTGTATAATTTAAGAGAATCAGAAACACAAGAGTCCAAGAACAACAGGAGAATAGAAATAGATGAGTTTCTGGCTTCTTTAAATCTGCCAGAAATACCGCCTGAAGACAAACAAGCATTATATGCCCCTATTAGTCTGGAGGAGATCAGAGAGACACTCGCTACTACCCCGAATGGAAAAAGCCCCGGCCCTGATGGGTTTACAGTACTGTATTATAAAAAGTTCTTTACAATACTAGGTCCTAGGCTGGTTACATTTTTCAACTCTTTGTTAAAAAGGAGGAGTGCCAAAGTACAATCCCTGAGGCACACATTACGGTGATACCGCAAACCGGGGAAAGACACTAATTTACCATCAAGCTATAGACCTATTTCCATTACTTAATGTGGATATGAAGCTATGGGCTAAAATTCTGGCTAGAAGAGTATCCCCTTGGCTCCAAAAACTGATATCGCCAGAAGCAATCTGGTTTTGTGAAGGGTAGAGAAAGTAAGAGATAGTACCTACAGAGTGATCCAAATTTTGGAATATGCTAAGCGCACAAAAACCCCGGTGACCCTTCTCAGCACTGATGCTGAGAAGGCATTCGACAGAGTTGATTGGTTATACATGGAAAGGGTGTTGGGGAAGTTTGGCTTTCCCACCCTCCAATATATCTCAGCAGTATGTCCTCTGTATTCAGCTCCTCAGCTAGAGTACGGGTCAATGGGATTCTTTCACCACCATTCAAAATTAAAAATGGCACCAGAACAAGGTGCCCTTATCCCCTACTTTAATTTATTCTATGTCTAGAAACTTTGGCACAAGCAATGAGACAATGTCCGGATATTGAAGGTATAACTATTAAGGGGGTGTCTCATCAGGTTTGCCAAAGCGTTTTGCTGATGATATGTTGATTTTTCTGACCAAACCAAAAATCTGCTTTCAGGCTGTTGAAATATTTGACAGGTTGGACATCTCTCCAATTTTAGATAAACTTGGAGAAAGTCAAGCTCTAGGCATAAATATTCGAGGTCCATATATAGCGAATCTGCACTGAATACCCCTTTAGGTGGGTAGACTCTGCCATGACATATTAGTGTGAAAATTCCAAGATCCGGCAGACATTTTTTGCATAAATTATCCCCTTTACTGCAGACATAAAAACACATTACAGAGATAAATACCTTTTTATGACGTGGATGGGCAGAAAAAACCTATTAAAACATATATAACTCCAAAACTATTATACTTATTGCAAAACGCACCCGGTTTATGTACCAACAAGTTTTTTCTTAGCAACTAGGAGAATCTTTCACAATTTATTGGAAGTACGTGAAGCCTCGAGTAGCATACAATATATTAATACTACCTAAGAGATTGGGTGTGGGGCTTCCTGACATATACACTATTATAAAGCTATACAACTTAGAACGCATTTAGAACTTTTATTGACAAAATCCAAAATTAGGCTGTCAAATAGACAGCAAACTTATGGGATACAGAGTTGGCAATACTTTGGCATATTAGTAAGGCACCTCAGGTTAGACAAACCTCCTGACTCAATGAAAGGGGTAGCGGTGATATGGCATAGTCTTGCAAATAGTATGAAACTAGTGTTATCAAACCACATCTCTATTTTTACCCAGCTGATCCATATGTAGTTGATAACAGTTACAAAGATGATTTGGGTGTGTGGAGTGGGTCTACAGGTGAGTAGTAGGAATTTGTTAGTGGGGAAAGATCCTGATTTGGCTCACCTACAGAAGACTTATCCAATTGGAGGTTGGAATGAGTTACATTATTTACATTTTAAAGCCAAATGTCATCAACTTATTAAGTTGTTGGAACCCGGTAGCGAACCAACGTGGTATGAACTTTTATTAGCATCACATGAGATCCCTAAAAGACTGATCTCACAATTCTACCGTAAGATTTTAGAATATGGGGTTACTAACAAACCATCATTTATCCAACAATGGGAAAATGACCTTAACATTACCTTCTCAAATGAAGAGGTGAAGAAAATACTAGTGCGCTCACACGGCACATCCAGATGTATCAGAGTGCAAGAGAACTCATACAAACTTGTAACCAGATGGTACAGGACGCCTGACCAAATGCATAAGATATTCCCTAGTGTAACTAGTGAATGTTGGAGATGTCATGATAATATTGGAACTCCTTTACATATATGGTGGTCATGTCCTAAAATCCATAAATATTGGCAAGGCATCTTCCAAAAGATTAATAAAATATGTTCAACCAATGTAGATCTTTCGCCTACACTAGTTTTACTGAATCTCCCACAACCTAACTGTCCGATAGTAATAGGACATCTTCCAACATTATTAATTATGGCAGCTAAACTCTTAATCCCTATACATTAGCTAAGTGATACACCACCTTCTTTGATAGAATGGGAAAAGAAAGTACAAGAAATATATAGAATGGAGGAGTTATCTAGTTGGGAAAATTACTCTCATGATAAATTTCTGGACATATGGAACCCTTGGATTACATGGTACCATATACGCAGATCTTAGGCATCTAATTATTTAGCTGGTTGCTATTGGTGCCTTAAGACGCATCTGATTCGTTATGGTGATAGAATAGGGACTGGTGTAATATAATATACTACAGATTATTGGAGGATTAGTATATGAATAAAGTGTCTATATACATTATCGCTGATTACAAATGTGAACCATATGGATGGATTTATTATTGTCTATGTTTTTGTTATTTGTGTTTAAATCTAAATAAAGATTCTCAAAAAAAAAAAAGATTTATAGGCCCTTGTGAGTGGATATATGTGAGATATGGTGATATAAATTACTTTCATAATGAATATCCATAATGATCCTTTAGGACACTGTTTCCTTAACTGCAGTCCTCAGGGCCCACCTGCCAATTGTGATTCAAGAATATTACACGGAATTAATACCTATGGCACCTCCTGATGCATTGACACTAGTGTTGAGCGAGCATGCTCGGCCGAACTTGCTGTACGGCCGAGCATGCCTACGCTTGGGTGCACTCGGTTTTCGGCCAAACATCGAGTGTACTCGAGCGCAAAGCTCGAGTCCCCTAGACGGATCCATCATGACCCCAATGCAAGTCAATGTGGATGGATCCGTTTGGTGTGACACACTGGTAAACGGATCCGTCCCCATTGACTTGAATTGGGGTCATGATGGATCCGTCCTTATCTTTCCCTGCAGCTCCCTCCTCCCGTCCAGCAGGTGGCGCTGTGGTAAAAATTACCTGGAGCAGGTCGGGAGCTGCCAGGGAAGGTAAGTATGTCTCTGTGTCTGTGTGTTTTTTTATTTGGGGCACTTGTGTAAACCAGGCACTCCCCGCTTCTTCCGAGCGGGGGGTGCCTGGTTACTCCCATAGACTTCAATTATGCTCGGGTGCTCGGCCGAGCACTTGAGCACCCCTGAGTGCTCGGCCAGAGCACCCAAGCATACGAGCACCTTAGTGCTCGATCGTCACTAATTGACACATCTGCTCAATACTAAGGAAATCCTGAGAATGTGACCTTCTGGAGGACCATGAGGACTAAAGGTGAGGAACACTGCTTTAGGACATGTTCACAAAAAGTTGACCCTCAGGTTTCTGCCATGTTTTTGGAGTTTGAATGCTATGGATCCAGTCACGGATTTAGCTCCATTCTGTAGAGTTAATCTTCATGTGGGCAAAGCCTTTTTCATGTGGTAATGTGCAGCCCGATGAACCACCATGCAAATTCTCATTGTTAACAAAAGAAGACTGCTTCTAACTAAGTTCTGAGGATTTTGGAATAAGTCTGGGCACAAAACCCCCATGTCAGTAAACCTTTATTTGGAGGACAGTGTTTCCATAAAATATGAGCCAAAGAGTGAAAAGGACAGGCTGGGACTCACTCTCTTAAAGATGTTATTGCAAGAATTAAACTTATCCACTATCCTATGTTAGATCAGTGGAGGTCCCACCAACGTGGTCCCTGTGTGAATCTATTTGTATTCTTGGTACTGTCAAAGAGAACCCAACTATCATTTCTTTAAAAATGAATAGTTCAACTGCTCAACCACCACTCCTTTTATGCAGGAAGATACAAGATCCCCAGAGGTTGTGCCTCCAGCAATCATACATTTATTCCCTATGGTATGGGTGAGAATACATCTTAAACTTAGGGGATCATTTATTGCTTTCCTTGTAGACATATGTTACGTAGGTTATAATTATGTTGAGTGAAGCGAAGAATTTGAAGTGGAATTTGGTCAGAAGTTTGGGAAAACTTCAAAAACGTTCTCATCTCTTGTTAAAATGTTATATGCCACTGGGCAATTACTACTGGAAATGTGTACCAAGAGAGCGATACAACACAATTCATATACCGTGTAGACCAGGGATCCGCTACGACACAGATTGCCAGTGAGGGTGAATCACCGAGGCAATCTCTAATTACAGGACATTTAAAATCTATAAATAATTTTATTCAAATCAGGTGAATTAATTAACAAGACACACATAATATTTAAGGACACTCTCTTACACCGTAGAATTACAAGCAAGTTCAATCTGAATTGTCTATAAATTGAAGTCATTAAAATGTTTTCATTAATATGTATAATAGTCTGATATGAATACAATAAAAACTGTTAGTATCTATTAAACTTTACAAATGCCATCATTCCCATTATATACTGTACTAGACCTCAAGATCGTTCTGTATTTTTTGTTTAAGAGTTTTTTTTTTTTAAATGTATGTTGTTTTTAAGGTGTTTTTATTATTTTATTACTATCATAAATATTTTTTTTCTGTATGGTAGGTGGGTTTTTTCTCTCCCTTTCTGTTGAAGTTTCTGTTGTCTGAAAATCCTGCATAATGGAAATTAGAGGTTACAATTAGAGATGAGTGAACATGCTCATAACGAGCACTGTAGCTCTCGGCCCCCCTGCTAGATTGGGCGCAGGCATCCACTTTCGTCGGGTGAGGAGGACGGAAGCGGCATGCCTGCGCCCATGCGAGCGCAGGGGAGCGAGTGCTACAGTGCTCGTTACGAGCACGTTCGCTCATCTAGTTAAAATGCATGTGTTTTTTTTTTTTTATTAGGTACCTCTTGAACCAAAACAGAATTTGTAAAAGGTTTTTAACAGTAGAAATTTTAATTTCTGAACTTTTTCCCGAAGTCCCACGAGACTTGCGAAGTGATAACTTCGGCTCATAGGTGCACTCGCTCTGTACAGTATTCTAACAAAGTTTTAGGCGAATCGACTTTGGATGTTTCATCCAAAGTCGATTCGCTCATCCCTAATTGTTATGAAAATATTTACCATAAATAAAAAGGGCATATGGAAAGTGTGGAAATTTTCAATGCAGATTTTGAAATTTGCAGGATGTCAATTGTTTGTGCACATGCCAGTGCAGATGTTGCCCTTTCCAATGCAACTGGGAGATCGAGCAAATCTTTGTTAAAATTCGGTACAAAATCTGCAAGTTACACATGCGGATTCTGATAGGTTTGCTCAAAATGTTCAAAAATGTGATAGGGAAATCTGCATAAACTACTCTGCAGTGTGCATATACCATAACTGTTCTCTGAAGCTCACTTGTCAGCTTTTTGTTTGGACAAGATAAGAGAAACTCGCTCATTATTATTGGAGGATGTGTGAGTTAATGACAAGATCTACATATGATAAGATAGCAACACTATATACTAAGCAGGTAAAGCCCTGTAGAAAACTCCTCGGTCTCCGGGGAAGGCGACTGCACTGTACATTGTCACATCCTTAACACTGTCAAAGGTCTATGAGACTGTTCTGTCAATACAGGTCATTTGCATTAATTTCAGCTACAAACGCAACTACACCCTGCTGACGCTACTGTATGGGAAGCAATAAAACACCATTACAAGTAAACAATTAAAAATTTATTGCATTATTTTTATTTGGTGTTTTTATGAGTATTTTGTCTGCCAGTTACAACCTGATAGTGAACACAATCCATGTTTTATAATTTTGTACATTATTTTTGAAGTAGGTGGTTTTTATCTTTTTTTTTTTTTAATTCTATTTCCTGAACATGAGGCGGCCATCTTATCTGAGCTGTTAACAATATTTATGAATATTCTTTACAGCAGCACCCAGGGGCAGGAGCTGACCCCATTGACTTCACGGGAGAGTTTTCTAGCATGTGACCTTTGCAGAGATCAGAGAGCAGGAGATGAGCTGAGATACACCTATTGTGAATGAGAGTGTTGAGCGAAGGTATGAAAACTTTGATTTGGCTGCCTCAATGAATTTTACAAAGAAATTAGCTTTGGGACGAATACTGTTGCAAAAGTAACATACTTTGGATTGATAGCCGGTAATCATACTGACCCTCAGAATAATATTGTGTCATTTGTACCACAAAGTGAATGCCATACAAACAAAACACATAAAACAATGATGTGATTTTTTTTTTTCAATTCCACATTATTTTTAATTCTTTTCCAACATCCCACTATATCAAATATTAAATGGTGCCATTAGAAACTACAATGTGTCCGCAAAAAAGCAAACCCTTTTATGGCAATATGAATGAAAAACAAACAAAAAAAATTATGGTTCTTGTAAGGTAGAGAGAAAAAATGAAAATGAAAAAAATTGAAAATAGCTGCATCTGAAAGGGGTTAAGAGAGAATTAAACTTTGTATAAATCACAGAAAAAAAAATCGCTGAAAAATCTATTTGCATCTATTTTGTTTGTGCATTAAAACATTTTTTCTGTGATTTATTTTTTTTATAAACATAGCCACTGACATCCGTAAATATTTATCATATTGCGCAGGATTTTTAAATCTTTTTTCTGTGATTTTTGTTTAGTTTAGTAGTATATACTTGAAGGAGTGTGAATGCACTTCTAATTTATCTTGAGTAGCATTCCTGTGCACTTTTGCCTTCCTTATCAGATAGGTTGCCTTGATTAGGTGGTACATATGGGTGTGTGTGCTCCTCCTCTCATTGGTTGCTGGATGCACGTAGAGGTAACTAGGATCAGCACACTATATGTGCAGAGTCTGTGCTCCTGAACATAGATACCCAACCGCATAGGTAGGTTTAGCATAGGACCTGCCTGACCTGAGACCACCTTGGTGCTGGTAGGTGGGCACAGATGTGTTTTGATCAAAATATATTGGCTTAGAGTCTCAGATTTTATATTATCATAATGAGGGCTTAGTCTATATATATTGTTTGCATCTATTTTTTTAGCGCATTAAAACATTTTTTTTTATAAATGTAGCCATTGACATCCGCAATTTATCATATCACGCATGATGTTTTTTCTTTTATCTTTTTTTCTGTGATTTTTGTAAACTTTGTATAAAACCCATTTTACATACAACAATATTGAGTTCTAGGAGTAGATTGTTGTCATATAGGTATTCTGCGTATAAGAATGATCTGAGTAGTAATAAGAGATGGAGAGGAGATTGATGTGGGTGGTGAGCTCAAAGAGTTTATAAAGATAAAAGTGATGGAACTTAACAAACTACAGTAACAAATTAACTTGTTATAAAATACAGAGGGACCAAAATTAGGAAATGGTAAATAATTGCCTGATATATATATATATATATATATATATATATATATATATATATATATACATATACAGTATATACACCTCATTTTATTGATCTTTGCTGGGGTAAGTCAAGAGCCAAAGCAACCTCTGATGACTTTAGAAGGAAGGCTATAAGCTACAAGAGTCTGGAAAAGATCAGACATCAATAATCTCACTGTTTGGAAGATCATAAACAAAATGTAGAATATTTTGTACAGCTTCCCCAGACTAGGCCAGCTCCGAAAATTTATTGGTAGAAAATTGGGCAATGATCGTGAATGAACAATTCATTCCTGACCATTACTGGCTAAACGCTATTTGACCACAGTGTCAGAAAACAGGCTTGGCAAAACCCAAAGACAGCATTCCATAGGTGCTTTCCTGCATCACTACCTAGATAGCTCACCATCATACGTAGAATGCACTATGAATTCATCATTACACCAGAGGTGACCTGAGGATAATATGAGACCTTCTCACAGAATATTGAAGCTTAGATGGAAGAAGACCTTACAAAATGACTAAACGATAATGACCTTAAACATCTTCATCCATCATAAAAATGGAGGCTGCTTGAATGGTGAAGTCAAATATTAGATCTGAAATTTCACCATAATGCTTTAGGTTGTATTTGAAGCTGGTTGTATATGTGGGAAACCACTCTATATATTGTATATTTTTGGTATATTGAGTTTAGGTAGATGACTGTAGAAGCTTAGTTACCTTACCATAAAAACGTATACAGTATAAAGAATTTAATGTCTCTTTTTCTTTGAAAGAGAATACCTAGAAGACAAGACTTCTGCGATAAAGACTTAGGGTTCACCATTATAATTAGCCTTTAGATGAGGCAAATGTACATAATAGACTTTACATATTTATGTACTATTCATCACCATATTATTCCAAGATCATTGGAAGGCTGAAGGAGCTATTAGAATTGTATTTCAATCTATTATAATTCATCTGCCTACAGCTTCTGCATGCTCCTGAAATGAAAATGTAGATACCAGAATGTATGTTAACCGCAGCAGGCCCTGAATGTTTCTGACATTGGTCATTGAGAATGGCAGAGGGCAAACAATACTTGACTTACTGTCCCTCCCTCTTCCCTGGAATAGTGTCAACACCTCTGTCCAAAACCTTAAAGTAAGAAAGATTAACCTGCTGTCTTCATTTTTATTATTTGCTTTAATTCCCTGGCACCAAGAAGGAACATCAATGGTTCAAGCATGGCTTTTATCCTAAAGATATCATGGATATTTCTGTTGGCTGTGTATCTTTTCACAGATGGTAAGATCATTCAGTTTTTTTCATCAAAAACTAAAAGGGGAAATCAAAAGGTTTTCCCATTTTATGTTTTTTGTAATACTGTGAGATTATGGGGAGATGGATAACATCATGGAATTACTCTTAAGGCTTCTCGTAGCATTCAAGTGTGCATTGATATCATGACGCAATGTGTAGCTTTAAAGACAATTGTCTGTTTTTGTTGTTGTTTTTGTATTGTTTTATGTTTGGTGGACAAAATTAAAATGTAAAAAGTTAGATATGGAATAAGGTGATTTTATACTGCAGATATGTTTATCACAATGTAGGAAATTGGTTTGCTTTACTAAGACAATATGTTCAACCTTTTGGTTTATGCAATATATGGATACATGCTTTATTAGAGACAAGTGAATGAATTCTAAACAGATTGGATTTACAATGTTTTTTTTTATTCCATTTCCATCCAAATCCAAATTTTTAGTCATTCAACTGGAGGAGAGGGAGAAGAACAATTTTGTAAAAAAAAATAGAAATAAAAAATTAGAGAAAGAGAGAAAAAACATAAGTCATCGGGGATATCAAAGACTGATACACAAATTATTTAAGGCCAAATAGAGCACTTTTGATTTGGGTGGAATCGAATCAAGCTTGGATTGAATCAGTAGACTGAGTCTGAGAACCTAAATGGAATCTGAATCTCTATACATGAATGAAGCTGATTTGAAGCATTTGAAGCATTTTTATGTGATATATTAACTTCTAAACAAATGCATGAGACAACATAAATAAAATGGGTATAAAACTATTTTTGAGACAAAGTAAAGGAAATAGGTGAATTTGCAACAAAATCCATATTATAAAAGCAAAGTAGACACAATTATTTCTATTAAATATGCATACAAATAGTAATTAAAGTAATAACCCAATTTATATAACAATGTAAAAGATACAGAGATATGTGAGTGATTTATTTGATATTCATTATGCATGCAGCTGCCTCAATCTGCATGTGACAGAAGGACAGAAGTAGGGATGGTGCAAGAGGAGAATAGATAGCGAGGAGAGAAATGGAAAGGCAGAGTAAGGGCTTTAGAATTAGAGGAACAAGAAAAGGAGCTCTCTGGAAAACCAAAGGGGGGGGGGCGCAAAAGAGAGAGATGGAGTAGAAAAAAAGAGAAACATTTAGTAAGAAAAGACGAGGATCAGATATGAAGACAAAAAGAGGAAAACCAGAGAGGGAAAGAAGGAATGGGAAAAAACAGGAAAATAGAAAAATACACCGAGAAAACTGAAGAAGATAGAGGGAAGTAAAAAGCTGAAAATCAGAAGCAATGAATGGGGAAGAACAGAAACATAGAGGGAGGACATAAAATTAATCAGAAAATGGGAGAAGAGAATAGAAAAAAAGCAAAAACAGAGATGGAGAGAGGGGAATTGATAAGAATTAATCAACGGATAAAAGCAGAGATAGAGAGGGAGAGAAGAGAATCAGAGAAGAAACAGAAGCAAGGAGAGAGTGAAATGAATGAATGAGAGAGAGGGAGAGAGGAAAAGTACAGAGTGGATTCAGAGAAAGCGGAAGGAGAAAAATAGGTTCAGAGATTGAACTTAGGATCAGAATGGAAATTTATGTAAGTATCATGGCAAAGAAAGGATGGGGAACAGAAGTATAATTAAACTATTTATGTATAGAAGAAAGAAGAAGGAGGGAATGGAACAAGACAAGAAATGGAGAGTAGGAAGCAAAAAAAAGGAAAATAAGGGATGCAGAAAGGGAGGAGAGAGATAGTGATGGGGAAATAGAAAAAAAAAAAAGAAGAATAAAAAGAAGAGATGTTAACAGAAAAGAAAAAGAAAAACGAATGCAATAGAAAAACAGAAACAAAGGTGGATAAAGGAACGATAGAAAAGTGAGTTAGCAGTTTTAAGACTCTTATATCAAGCAAGGAAATGTATTGCACAATACTGGAATAAGTGAGAAACCACCCACTGTTAAAGAATTTATGGTGAAAGCCAGAAAAATTATATATTTGGAAAAAGAGATATATGTTAAAAGGGGCCAATCCCAAATATTCCAGTCAATGTGGGCCTGATGGTGCAAACATACTGATAAATTGAGGGTACAGCCCGTACTCAAACATTATTCAAATCCTGTTTAAGTGGTGTTATATGAAATGATGTTTTGATATGGAAGTTATGCAGATAGGGGTATGGGATCTGAGGCACGATGGGGGCCCCCGGAGAGAGAGAAAAAACAGAATTTTTTTTATACTTTTTTGTGTCTATTTTTTGTGTATATTGTATATGTTTTATAAACATGTATGTTTTATTTTCTTTCTATCCTTTTAAATTGTGTAATTGGAAAAATTGAAATAATAAAGAAATAAAAAAAGAAAAGTAAGTGAAGATAGAAGATCTAAAGAAATTACATTATATTTACATTCAGAGACTATATTAAAATTAGATAAATTAAACATGAGTGTGCAACAGAGTTTAATGTAAAGAGAGTATGTAGGAAAAAAACACCAGGAAAACAAAAGGTTAATAGGGATTATGCGACGTGCATTATTAAAGAACCTAAATAAGTTTTAATGAAGTGATAATCTCTCTAAATTTTCCTCTCCAGTGCACATAATAATAACGCAAAAAGCTTCATTAGATCATAGTCACACTGCTTCTTTAAAACCCTCAAGTGTGACACGTTTCTACTGGCATCGACCCCAGGAAGATGTAATGCCAACCTAAGCCTACCCTTACATAAGTGATAAGTGAAAAAGAAGACAGACAGAAGACGTTAAAATGAATTTATGTTTGAGAGTTTTGCTTTGGAGAATCTACCACTAATTTTATTAAAAGCAGTGCAGGTAGAAAAAAAATTGAACTTTTCAACATAAGGGTGGAGAAATACTATACATATAAAAAATTAGAATCTAAAATGAAGAAATGTGTAGAGACAAGCATCAGAGGTGAGAGGAAATCAAGTCTATAGGGTCGGTGCGTGTATAGAGTTGTTTAGAACAAGAACATTAACCACATATTTTACATTTTTGGAAGTGAATATGTACCTGAGGGAGAAAGTAGTGAATGAATAACTTCATAGAAGTTAGAACATAAGGGAGACGAGAAGGACAACAAATAAAACAAAAATAAAACAGTACAAAAGTAAGTGGTGTCAAATGTGTGTGCGTATTTTAGAGTGACTGTCCTAAGGAAAGTACAAAGCAAGGGGGAAAAAGATAGGGGAGGCATTGGGAGCTCACTCACCTCTGTTGGGTCTCAGGCAAAGTGAAAAAAACAAGCTAAGGAGAGACTTACTGCTGGGTCACACCCTGATATGCATAGTACATTATTTGGTTTGTCTTGGTGGTTTCTACAAGATAGGATCAAGAGGGATCTCTCAGTAATATATCTGAAAAGATATATGCAAATTCATCTATGAGATATAACTGTCAGGGAGTCACTTTCATTAACAGTCTGCTTCTTGATTGTCTTGTGAATGCAGATTTTAATCTGTAAAAATATTTATGTTTACTGTGTCTCCTGCCTCTTTAACCAATAAGTTTATTGGCTAAGAGTGCATGCTGATATATCTAAAATGCATGTTTAGATTTTCAATAAAAATACTCTGTGCATAGAGACTTGCTAAAAAATATTCTACTGTTTTGCATAAACAACTCATGTTCAAATGTGTTGGTATCCATGGTAACAGACTACAAAAACATTGTAGTCTGATCTTGGAGTCATGTATTGTTTCGCTGCTTCTTAGTAATTTGCTGCAGAACATTTTAGAGTCATCTGTGGTCAGAGCAAGTTAAAACAAAGTTAAAGCATTAGCAAATGTAGAGAAAGTTAATACAAGGCACTTAATAATGTATTGTTATTATCCATATTGCCTCCTTTATTGGCTCGATTCATTTTTCCATCTCATTATAGACCGCTCATATCCAGAGGTGTTATTAATTGCAGCCTACCAAGGATTTTGTTAGCATACGGCTATATTTTATTGAATAGGTTTCATGAGAAATTGGAGTCCTTAACCAAATTGGTGCTAAGGTCAAAGTGGACACCTATGTGAGTCAGTGTGACAGCAGAAAGGTAAGGCTGGTCTCACACCAGAGCTAGTGATCCGGCAGGCTGTTCCAGCAGGACACAGCCTGCCAGATCTCTCTGCATTCCGACATAGCTGAAAGCTTCTAAGCCCCCATCTGGCCCCATAACTATAATGGGGACCATCGGAGATCCGGGTGCGTTCTGACAAGTATGCCGAGAATCGGCCAGGAGAAACACACACACATGTTTGCCGGAATGCACCCGGATCTCCGATGGTCCCCATTATATTATATGGGGCCAGATGGGGGCTTAGAAGCTTCAGGCAATGCCAGAATGCAAAGAGATCCAGCAGGCTGTTCCCTGTCGTAACGTTCTGCCAGATGCCTAACGCAAACAAAAACAAAATACTTTCGTTATAATAATACAACCAGCTGCATCTGTTCAGACCGGATCCGGTTGTATTATATAGAAAATAAAGAAACCAGATCTGGCATCTTTTACTTACATGCCACGGTTGCAGCGGTTTTGTGTCCGGCATGGGAATGCATTCTGGTGCACTCTGTTCCGGTTTGTTCTGCTTTGACCCTATTGACAATGAATGGGGAAAAACAGAAGCATTGTGCTGTAGTTTTGAGAGCCTGTATCGGATCTCAAAACCGGAAAGCAAAAGTGTAGATGTGAAAGTAGCCTTAGAAACATAGGGTAGAACAATATGAGAAAGAATGGATACAAAGATGAAACAACTCTGGTGGATACCCATTGACCTTAAAAAACCAGCTTCTCTAGCAGACTTATCAGAAGAGTATAAATACAGGAAATAAGATCAACAGTGAAATAAAGAAGATTATTTGGTAACCACATATCTAAAGAGGCAGGGAGGTTCCTGGAGAGCTGCTTTAATTCCAGTTTATCTGTCTCGTAAAAAAAAAAAAATCATTATACTCAAAGCAGCTGCAGTATTATTAAGCTATTTCTAGCTCTGGGAAAGACTTCATGTGCCCTCGGAACAAGCTGAATTCTTCAAGCCATGGATTCAAAGGTTGCTATCTGGTGGCTGTGCAGACCACTCGATGACACTGAACTCATCATCAGGTGCATGGAACTAGTTTGAGATGACATGGTTTGTGGTGTATTAACCACCCGGAAGGAGCTCTAAAATAGTGACCTGCCAAAAAAGTTCACGTGACATTAAAGAGAATAATAATGCCAAGAAAAAGGATATTCATAAGAAGAATGAACAATTGGCACAAGATGGATCCATGATTTTTACGGAGTCTTGCCAAAATCTGACTGCTTGGTGAAGAAGTCCTTCAGACCAGGTGACAATTTTCTAATCTTCAAAGTATAAAGTGTCCCCTTTGACGGCATATTCTGTCCTTTCACACTACTTTCTGTTTTGAAAACCAAACAATTATAGCAAATTTACCCTGAGGTTTTACAGACATATTGGAAACAGTAGTCTCACAAAAAAGCTAGAAGAAAATCAAACAATCAAGTAAAGAAGTTGACCCATAGATATCTACTCTACTTTATGAGTCTGCCACCATGGTCAGGTGAGGTGGATAAGTCTAAGAAACAAGAGGGCAGCATGCTTTGAACAGAGGGCACTGGAGGCAGAGAAACTGAGAGAAACATTTTTTTGGACTATTGTATATTTTTCACCCAAATAAGCCCCCTTTAAAGGGATTTTGTCACCTAAAATTTTCTTTATTGATTAAAAAGAGATAATAAAACATGTTCTTTTTCTCTAATCTGTTTGTATTTTCTGATTGTAGTTTTTGAAATTTCATTACTAGAACATTTTTACGGGGGCTGCCATCTTGGCTGAGCTGTTCTAAACAGCATTTAGTGATATGCTTTACAGCAAGCCCCATGGACCATAGGCAGCAATAGACAGCTCCAGTCCTATTGAGAATGCATTGAGAGGCTTTTTCCTTTGAAGTTTTTGTTTATTCTACAGGGAGATTCTATTGTCTGTGATGTGAGTTGGTCTCCAATTACACTGTTTACGGTAGCAGCATTACTTTACAGCTGACACACTGACAAACAGGATATCTCAGCTGAGATTATAGCCTAGTGGCCAGAAGGAAAACTGCAAGATTTTAAGATGATTTTAAAATATAGATAGAACATGGAAAATTAGAAAAAACATCGCCAAACATTACAAAGACATATGTTTAACATAAAAACTTGATTTAAACAATGGGTCATTTTTTTATGACAAATTCCCTTTAAGCCCGTAGATATTGCTGCTCATGATTGTAGTCCTCAACTAATTTTTTGGGGCTCAGGGTTTTCCACCAACTTTGATCCTGAGAAGTTATACTTAAAGGCTATGTAGACTTTTGTGGGCAGTTTTTTTTAATATTATTGCATTGTACTCATTTTGATATATATATATATATATATATATATATATATATATATATATATATATATAGGTCTTTATGACAAATATGGAGCCTTTTCTCTGTACAGGGCTGAGATGCTCTAATAGAGGGATCTGAATTTTCTCTCTTCTCTGTCAGCTAGCTCACCTGACGGGTTCCTTATCTCTGCTCTCTGACATTATAAACACTCATTATTGCTCAGTTCTTATTTTACTGATAAGAATGTGGCTTAAATGAAATGTGTCACAAAAATTTTATCTGCCGCTTAAAATCACATAGTAAAAAATCATCTTTTTTTTCTAATCTGTTTTTTTTTCTGATTGTAGATTTTTTTTATTCTGTTTTCGAAACATGATTATGGGGGCAGCCATTTTGCCTGGGATGCTCTGAACAGCATTTACAAAGCATTAAAATAAAATTGCTTTATGGCAGTTATATATGATTAAAAAAAGGATTATAATTAGAGATGAGCGAGTAGTGAAATATTCGAAAGTTCGAAATTCGATTCGAATAGACCGCGAAATTCGGCTATTCGACCGAATATCGAATCCCATTAAAGTCTATGGGAAAAAAATGCTCGCCACTTGGAAATCTCAATTCGACCACTTGGAGGTCACCAAGTCCACCCTGAAACCTCAGAAAAGGATGCCAACACTGCTGGAATGCAACTGGGACAGCAGGGGAAGCATGTCTGGGTGCATATAACGCGCCCAAGTCGCACTATCACGCCATTATCACAGCCTCTCAACAATACACTCCAAAGACAATCTAACCTCTCTGTAAAGTGAGACCATACAAGGAAACCTTTTTTCCTCTACATTGCCATGGACCCCAGGCCAAACTAGACAAAAAAGAAGATAAAATTCTGCACCCCTTAAAATCATGTTGCATATGACAACCACAGATGGCATAGGCAAGGGGGAAAGCAAATAGACCCCACCCCTAATTGTCATTGTGTGTGTGTGTGTGTGAGATGTGGTCAGACATGTCTTCTTTAAAATGTAAAAACAACTCAAACACATGCAGAAGCCTTAAAAATGCCCAAATTGTTTGGCGCTTGAGATGTCAGTGACCCGACCTGGCCCAGTGTCATGTCTAGCAGGTAAAGCAGTGGGGATGTTGAGGGATGCGTAGGACCGCAAAAGGCAGGAAGAGGCCGTGGGCTGGCCAGAGGCTCATGGAGAAGGCAGGCTAGAGCCCGCAGGGCCGCATCTCTTCCCTATAACAGGCCCCCACACAAAGCTCTCCCATCGAGGGCTCTTAGGTCCTTGTTGTGAAAATATTTTAATGAGTGCGCAAAGTGAGCTAGAGGTGAGCCCTCGAAAAAATTATATGGTGGCCCAAGAGGTGAGACGCCTCTTTAAAAATTATGTGGAGGCCCAAGAGGTGAGACCTCTTAAAAATTATGTGGAGGCCCAAAGTGGAGGTGAGACCTCTTAAAAAATGTGGAGGCTGAGTGGAAGGCCCAAGAGGTGAGACCTCTTACCCAAGAGTTATGTGGAGGCCCAAGAGGTGAGACCTCTTAAAAATTATGGGGAGGCCCAAGAGGTGAGACCTCTTAAAAATTATGTGGAGGCCCAAGAGGTGAGAAGGGAGGCCCAAGAGGTGAGACCTCTTAAAAATTATGTGGAGGCCCAAAGTGGTGAGACGTGGAGGCCCAAGGGTCCTTAAAAATTGTGTGGAGCTAAGAGTGAAACGTCTTAAAAATTGTGTGAGGCTAAAGAGGTGAGACCTCTTAAAAATTATGTGGAGGCCCAAGAGGTAGACCTCTTACAAATTATGTGGA
>ONZH01002283.1:0-26323 GCA_900303285.1 Rhinella marina
ACACAGTCAGACCACACTTTGTCTGCTTCACGGTGGCAGTTGCAGGAGGAGGAGGATGAGGAGGAGGAGGACGACGTGGAGGTGGCTGTGGAAGAGGAGGAGGATGCTGGCGGCGAGGGTAGCAGTCAGGCTGTGTGCGTCCCATTGGTTCAGCGGCGGATGGGGCGGAGAGGAGGCGGAAGAGGAAGAGGAGGAAATGGCAAGTGATCCTTCTGGTGGGGGCAGTGAGGTCATGCCTATTCAGAGTCTGGCACACATGGCTGACTTCATGCTGGGCTGCTTTTCCCGGGATACACGTGTTGTCCGGATAGTGGAGAACAAACTGTACTGGGTCTTCGCACTCCTGGACCCCCGGTATAAAGATAACGTCTCCTCTTTTATTCCGGTAGAGGAGAGGACAAATCGATTGCTGGAATACCAGAGGGAACTCGTGGCGAACATGATGGAGATTTTCCCACCCACCATCGCTGGCGGCAGAGAGGAGAGGGTCTCCCAGAGTCCCACAACATCCATCAGGCCCACAGCCACCAGGGGAACACTCTCCAAGGTGTGGGACACGTTCATGGCACCCCCTCGTGCAACTTCCATCACTGCGGGGCCCGCTATCAGCAGGAGGGACAAGTATCGGCGGATGTTGCGGGAGTACCTGGCAGACCATAACCCTGTCCTCCCCGATCCCTCGGCGTCCTACACTTACTGGGTCTCCAAGTTGGACACGTGGCTGGAACTGTCCCTGTACGCCTTGGAGGTGCTTGCCTGCCCTGCCGCCAGCGTGCTATCAGAAAGGGTGTTCAGCGCAGCCGGGGGCATTATAACCGATAAGCGCAGCCGCCTGTCAACCGACAGTGCCGACAGGCTGACGCTAATCAAAATGAACAGCAAGTGGATTGACCCGGACGTTGCTTCTCCAACCGTGGAAAGCAGCCAAAAGTGAAGTGCCATCTGTATGAAGTGCCATTTCCTCCTCCACCTCCTCCTCCTCCTTAACCGCCGTAGAATTGCTCCGTAAATAAGAAAAATTTATATGTTTATGGCTCACCTCTTGGGCCTCCACAAAATGTTTAAGAGGTCTCACCTCTTGGGCCTCCTCGTAATTTTTAACAGGTCTCACCTCTTGGGCCTCCACATAATTTTTTAACCGGTCTCACCTCTTGGGCCTGCACAAAATGTTTAAGAGGTCTCACCTCTTGGGCCTCCACATAATTTTTAACCGGTCTCACCCTCTTGGGCCTGCACAAAATGTTAAGAGGTCTCACCTCTTGGGCCTCCACATAATTTTTAAGAGGTCTCACCTCTTGGGCTTCCACAAAATGTTTAACAGGTCTCACCTCTTGGGCTCCACAAATGTTTAACAGGTCTCACCTCTTGGGCCTCCACAAAATGTTTAACAGGTCTCACCTCTTTGGGCTCCACAAAATGTTTAACAGGTCTCACCTCTTGGGCTCCACAAAAATGTTTAACAGGTCTCACCTCTTGGGCCTTCCACAAAATGTTTAACAGGTCTCACCTCTTGGGCCTCCACAAAATGTTTAACAGGTCTCACCTCTTGGGCTTCCACAAAATGTTTAACAGGTCTCACCTCTGGGCCTCTGGGCTCCACAAAATGTTTAACAGGTCTCACCTCTTGGGCCTCCACAAAATGTTTAACAGGTCTCACCTCTTGGGCTCTCACAAAATGTTTAACAGGTCTCACCTCTTGGGCCTTCCACAAAATGTTTAACAGGTCTCACCTCTTGGGCCTCCACAAAATGTTTAACAGGTCTCACCTCTTGGGCTTCCACAAAATGTTTTAACAGGTCTCACCTCTTGGGCCTCCACAAAATGTTTAACAGGTCTCACCTCTTGGGCTCCACAAAATTTTTAACAGGTCTCACCTCTTGGCCTCCACATAATTTTTAACCGGTCTCACCTCTTGGGCCTCCACAAATTTTTAACAAAAACAGTCTCACCTCTTGGGCCTCCACAAATGTTTAACACGTCTTCACCTCTTGGGCCTCCACCAAAATGTTTAACAGGTCTCACCTCTTGGGCCTCCACAAAATGTTTAACAGGTCTCACCTCTTGGGCCTCCAACATAATTTTTAAATAGGTGCACCTCTTGGGCCATCAGACAAAATGTTTAAGACGGTCTCAACCATCTTGGGGCCTGCCACATAAATTTTAACACAGGTCTCCACCTCTTGGGCCTCCACAAAATTTTTAAACAGGTCTCAAGCCTCTTGGGCGCTCCACAAAATGTTTAAGAAGGTGTCACCTCTTTCGGGCCTCCACATAATTTTTAATACGTCTCACCTCTTGGGCCTCCACAAAATGTTTAACAGGTTCCTCACCTCTTGGGCCCTCCACATCAATCTTTTAACAGGTCAACAACCTCTTGGGGCCTCCACATCAATTTTAACAGGTCTCACCTCTTGGGCCTCCACAAATCTTTAAGAGAGTCTTCACCTCTTGGGCCTCCACATAATCTTCTTAAGAGGTCTCACCTCTTGGGTCCTCCACAAATGTTTAAGAGGTGTCACTCTTGGGCCTCCACATAATTTTTAAGACGGTCTCACCTCTTGGGCCTCCACATAATTTTTAAGAGGTCTCACCTCTTTAGCCTCCACACAATTTTTAAGACGTCTCACCTCTTGGGCCTCCACAAAATTTTCCATGAGCCTCTGGCCAGCCCACGGCCTCTTCCTGCCTTTTGCGGTCCTACGCATCCCTCAACATCCCCACTGCTTTACCTGCTAGACATGACACTGGGCCAGGTCGGGTCACTGACATCTCAAGCGCCAACAATTTGGGCATTTTAAGGCTTCTGCATGTGTTTGAGTTGTTTTTACATTTTAAAGAAGACATGTCTGACCACATTTCACACACACACACAATGACAATTAGGGGTGGGGTCTATTTGCTTTCCCCCTTGCCTATGCCATCTGTGGTTGTCATAGGCAACGTGATTTTAAGGGGTGCAGAATTTTATCTTCTTTTTTGTCTAGTTTGGCTTGGGGTCCATGGCAATGTTGAGGAAAGAAGGTTTCCTTGTATGGTCTCACTTTACAGAGAGGTTAGATTGTCTTTGGAGTGTATTGTTGAGAGGCTGCGATAGTGGCGTAATAGTGCGACTTGGGCGCGTTATATGCACCCAGACATGCTTCCCCTGCTGTCCCAGTTGCATTCCAGCAGTGTTGGCATCCTTTTCTGAGGTTTCAGGGTGGACTTGGTGACCTCCAAGTGGTCGAATTGAGATTTCCAAGTGGCGAGCATTTTTTTCCCATAGACTTTAATGGGATTCGATATTTGGTCGAATAGTCGAATTTCGCGGTCTATTCGAATCGAATTTCGAACTTTCGAATATTTCACTACTCGCTCATCTCTATTCCTGACTTGTTTTTTCACTACCACCCACTCTCCTGACTTCAATGTGTGAGTGGATCCCTCAGGTGAATCTGGAATAGAAGACAAAACTGCCGCATGTGTGTTAGACAGTTCTTTTGCAAGCTCAATCACAAATTGTACAGTTGTGTCGTGATTAGTAGTCAACTCCTGGGGGGAGAAATGGGCCAATCTGGTGGCTTAACCGAACAGTATCTCAAAAGGGGTCAGGCCATGTCTCTCAAGTGGGGTGTGTCTTATGTGATACAGTACAATGGGCAGCAGTTCTGGCCATGGGAGTGCACTCTCTTGGGATGCCTTAAGGAGTTTGGTTTTAAGGGTAGAGTTCATGCGCTCGACTTTGCCGCTGCTTTGGGGATGGTAGGGGATATGTAGCCCTAGGTCGGCCCCCAGCATGTTCCATATTTCCCCATACACTTGGGCAGTAAAGGCAGGGCCTTGGTCACTTTCAATTACTTCTGGTATGCCAAACCTACAGGCAGTTTCCACAATCAATTTCTTGGCTGTTGTCTTGGCTGTCATGTTGGTCACTGGGTAGGCCTCTGGCCATGAGGAGAACATATCGACAACCACTAAGGCATATTCATATTTCCAGGACTTGGGCATTTGGATGTGATCCACCTATATTATTTGAAAGGGGTACAGTGGTTTGGCCAGATGTTTAGGAGGTACTTTCTCTGTCTTGGAAGGATTGCAAGTTTGACAGATGTGACAGGCCTTGTTGTAGGCCGCAATGGTGGCTGAGATGCCTGGGGCATGATAGAACTTTTGAACCAGAGCCAAGGCCTGATTCTTCCCTCTGTGGGTACAGCCATGTGCACATGCTGCTATTGCAGGATACATTCTCTTGGGTAAGCAGACAAGTCCCTTGTTCTTCCATAGTCTTCCTTCTTTCCGAGCCCCATGGGCTTTCCATTCATTCCTTTCTTCCAAAGTAGAATGTATCTGCTCAGAGATGAGCTTGTCTTCAGGGGTTCTTCCTAGGCTCAGTTTTTCCCTTGGATCCCAGGGCTCTTGTAGTCTTACTTCTTCCAGAGCCTTCTTTCTTGCTCTGGTCATAGTCATACAGGTAACATCCTGACACACTTCTTCTTCCACTTTCCCCAAGGCTGCTTTCTTGGCCTCTCGATCCGCTACATGATTCCCTCGGGCTTCTTTGCTGTCCAACCTCCTGTGTGCCCTGACCTTCACGATAGCCACTTCCTTCGGTAGTTTCATGGTTTCCATCAGGCTCTTAATAAATTCAGCTTGCTTGACTGGCGTTCCTGAGGCTGTTAGGAATCCTCTGTTTGCCCAAAGGAATCCAAAGTCGTGAGCAATCCCAAAGGCATACCTAGAGTCTGTGTATATGTTGACCTTCTTGTCTCTGGAATATTCACAGGCTGTTTTGAGAGCCACCAGTTCTGCTTCCTGAGCCGACATGTGGTTGGGTAGTGATCTTGCCAATCGGGCGGAGTAATATCCGAGGGGGGCGTTGACGGCCACCGTGAAGTTGTGTAAGAACTCCAGTAGCATGTCCATCAGTTTCAGTGATGAAAAGAGTGAAGGGGAGGAGGTAGTTAGGGAGTCCAAGGGCAGGAGCACAGGCTATTTGGGACTTCAGAAGGGCAAAGGAGGATTTCCTTTGGTCATGCTGCATAGTTCTAGAAGCATTGGGAATCCATTGTCTACAGTAGGTGATTAGACCAAGGAAGGCATGGAGTTGGGTAACAGTAGTAGGGTAGGGAATGTCCTCAATTGCCTTTTTCCTGTATTCAGTGAGATGTTTGGTGCCATGGGAGATGCAATGACTGAGAAATATCACTTTTTATGATACCACTGGACTTTGCTTTGGGAAACCCGGCAGTTGAGAGTAGCCAAGAATTGGAGAAGTGAGAGAGAGAGAGATCTGTGGCCATCTGAAATTTCGGGGAGCAGAGAAGGAGGTCATCAACATATTGAAGGACAGTCACTTCAAGATAAGCTTGGATCCACGGAGAGAGACAGAACTTCATGGCCTGGGAGAACTGATTTGGGCTATTTTGAGCCCCTTGTGGCATGACAGTCCAGGTATACTGAGACCCTTGAAAAGTGAATGCAAAGAGGTACCGGCAATCTGGATGCCGTGGGACACTGAAGAATGCATTGGCTAGATCAATGACAGTGAAATGAGTGGCTCCATAGCTCCGTAGAATAGCAGCAAGGAGAGTATGTGGATTAGGGACCACTGGGGTTTCCAGGACAGTGGCAGCATTAACGGCACGTAAGTCCTGTACCAGTCTGAACTTCTGGCCCTTAGGAGTACGTTTCTTGACTGGGAACAATGGAGTGTTGCAAGGTGAGACACATGGGATTAGAGCACATTGTTTGAGGAGGACCGTAATTTGTTCCAGGAGACTTTCTTCTTGGATAGCCTTGAGTGGGTATTGAGGAACTCTGGGTAAGGGTACATTCTCTTTCAGAAATACACGGATTGGAGGGACAGGAAGATGTCTATATCATTAGGGCCAGTAGAACAGACGGTAGCGGGTATGAGTGCAAGAAACTAATTAGGCACACCATAAAGAGGATCAGCTGCAACAGACAGCATGAGGGGCAAAGCTGAAAGACATCAGACGTCTTGAACACTTTCAGGAGTATCCGGATTATAAAGGGTAAGTGTCATTCCTTTGGGGAAGAACTGGATGTTGGCCTTGAGATGTTGTAATAGATCTGCTCCCAGGATAGGACAAGTGGGTGAAACAAGTATTTGAGCCGTAACATCAGGAAATGGTCCAACAGGTATGGGGACGGTTAGAGAATTCTTGACTGCTTTGCCTTCAACCCCAATACAGGACATGTAATCTTCAGAAAGTTCGACAGTGGGAGGTAGGTCTTGTGTATGACAGTTTTGGCCGCACTTGTGTCCACCATGAAGGGAATGGGGGTATTGTCCACAGTAAGCAGAACCATGGCACAAGGGGAACGGGGGGTTGGCCATTGACATGGGTTGGGCTTCTCTGGGGGCCTGGTAAGGTCGGGGCTGGCGTGAAGGGGGAGGACCACGTGAGTAGTTACTGGATTTGACGAAAGAGTGACTTGGTGCTCTGCAAACTCTCTGGAAATGGCCCTCACGACCGCAATGCCAACAGGTTCCTCTTGGAGGTCCAGGCTTAGTAGGTTGCCACTGTGGAGGTGGGTATATGGATGCAGGGTACATTTGAGGGGGAAGATGTTGAAGTGGAGGTTGTTGTGGCAGCTGAGTTTGGACGGACATGAGTCGGGTGTCTTCATCCTCATCATTAGAGGCGGTAGCCACAAGCATAACTTTCTTCTTAGGCTTTACTGTTTTCTGGAAACTTTTGGCAATTAGTAAAGCATCTTTGATGGGCATGGTTTCCACCTCAGTGCGTGTTTTAAGGATGGATTCTTTGAGTTTGGGGTGAAGGCCAGAGATGAAGGCCTATGAAAGGAGTTGGGCCTGTGGTCTATGGTGTTGGGAGAAACCCAGGTCATTAAAGAGTGCCACCAAGCGAGCAGAGAATTTTTCAACTGATTCCCCTGAATCTTGTGTGACATCCTTGAGGGAAGTAGACTGGTCAGCAAGTTTATCAAGGGCCCATGCTTTTAGTTAGTCACAAAATTCTACACCACAGGCATAATTGAGGTAAGCTTCAATGACAGGCCAGTAAGAGTCACCTGCTTTCACAAACACAAGGTCCTGCCAGGTGGCGGCATAAGTCTTTTGAATTTGTACCACTCTCCTATAGAAGGGTATAGGGGAAACCTCTGGATCAGGCAACTGAGCAATTAATGTGGCAGCTTGAGAAGGAGTAAACTTGATGTACATGAGAGGAGCATTATCCTGAAGGGGTGGGGTGTTCACTTGTGTGCTGGTGAAGCTGTTGGGGAGGGGGGCTGGAACCGGAGGGTCTTCTTCTGTAGTAACAGACTGTACGGGGATGGGAACACAGCCTGTTGGCAGGCCTCCTTGAGAGTGTGTGTGACAGTGGGAGAGTTGCTGATAAGCCTGATCTCCTCAAGCTGTAGGGGTTCTCTGGATGCTAAATCCATAATGGCTTTGACAATCACTGCAGCACAGTCTCGCATGGGATTGGTAGGACAAGTTGTGGAAAGGAATAAAATATTATGAAGGGAATTGGTAGGGACATCGGGACATTAATTATGTACAGAATACATTTCAATATAGTAGTATAAACATATACAACAGTAGCGAACCATCACTTTACTTATGAACAGTATGGCAATTATAAGGAAATGTTCACAATGATCAAAACCTGTGTTGGGATGTGACACAGGTGTCACAGAGATATAGAAACTGAAAGACGGGAAATTTAGTGTCCTCAAAGTAAGAATAAAAATTAAAAGCAAAATTAATGAACAAACAAGGGGGGGGAGGAGGTTTTAAAAACACCACTTGCTTCCAATAATCAATGCCACCTGATGTGATAGCGCCATATTTGTACTACGGTACACACGCCATGGATTCCACAAAACTTGAAATTTATGATGGGTTCTTGTTGCCCAGCTTGCCAGTTCTTCTAGTAAATACAGTTGGTCCACCCTTTCCATCCATTGGGAAATGCTAGGAGCTACAGGACTTAGCCAGTTAAGAGGAATCAACAATCTAGCAGTTTGGACTAGATAAGTTGGAAGATCTGTCTTAGCGGGTCGCCATGACTTACTCGGAAGCCAGAGTAGGACCGAAGTGGGGGATAGTTTAATAGACGTATTACAGATGGTATTAATATGTTGTTCTACAGAAGACCAATAGGGTTGTATGAGGGGGCAATACCAAAACAGGTGACCTAGGGATCCCTCAGCTTGTTTACACCTCCAGCACACACACCAGACCCAGAAAGTCCCATAGAATATAGTTTAGAGGGGTCATTATACCAGCGTACCATGGTTTTGTATGAGTGTTCTTGTATTTTGACACATTGTGAGAAACCATGCGATCTAGAATGTATTAGGGCAACGTCTACAGGAGTAAAGGTACAATTTAGATCTTTCTCCCAAGTTGCTATGTAGGATGGGGTTGCCGAAGATGGAGGAGAAATCAGATAATTATATAGTAGAGAAATGGAATGTCTTGGTATATTTGGTTTTTGTAATAGGTCCTCAAACCAAGTATTCTTATTGGTGGAGGGCCAAGTGGACTGAAGGGTGGAACATGTGCGTTTAAACTCAAAGCTGTCTAAAAAGGTGGTTTTGCCAACAAGGTCATTACATATCATGTCAATGTCTTCTTTCTGAGATAGTCTGGACCGGAGGTGTGACATATCAGTCCTCTGTAGACGTTTCCAAAAATGTGGGATAAACTGGGATTTAGGAGACCACAAAAAGGGTGTTAGATATACTGGCATGTTGTTAGGCAGATGTGAGAGCAGAGGAGAGTGCGAGCAACCTGTTTGGATAGTGTGGTATAAACCTTTGGACAAGCTCATGGGTGGGACCAAAGGTTTTGTAATCCCCCATATGCCAGCAAGTTGGTGATCTGAAAGCAGTGCCATCTCCAAGTCCGAACCCAAAATCCTATACCGTGGTATACATAGTTGCATCCACTGTTTAAGTTGGATGGCATAGTAGTAGGTGTGCAGATCCGGAAGGCCAAAACCTCCCTGTGCTCGACACCTAGTCAGGCGATCATAGGCAACTCTCGTTTTTTTCCCTTTCCACAGAAAAAATGAAAACATAGGTTTAATGTGAGAGAAAAAGCTAGATGGGAGATAGATAGGGATCATTTGAAGTAAATAAAGGAATGTGGGCATTATATATGTCTGTAGTAGATTTTTGCGACCAAGCCATGACACAAATGGGATATTCAGAGCTGTTAGTTGGGATTTAACCTTTTTTTAAGAGGGTAAGATAATTGGAAGAGTATAGTCTGCTATCGTCGCTGGTGATTGAGACCCCCAAATATGGTAGGTCATGTGGGCGCCATTTGAAGGGAAACTTTTCTCTCAAGGTATTAACTATTGTGGGAGGGAAGGAAATATTTAGGGCCTCAGATTTAGAGTAATTAATTTTAAAATTAGAGGTTGGACTTCTTTTTAAACAAAGTAAACATGACGCCTTATCGATATGGCCTCTACCAATCTGAACCCCTTATCTCTCTTATCCCACGAAGGGAGGGAAGCTATTATAAGGTTCCCGGCTGTATATACTCATAAATTACAGCCTCCGCATCTTCGATCGCGGGGAGATTCGCTCAATGGGCGTGATAAGCACCGCTCAGCGCGTCCTTCCGTGACTCTTCTGTCACTCACTACACTGTCCCTAGCTAGCTATGTCTGATAACTCTCGGGCTAGTCCCTATTGAGGTTATCACATAAATGTCAGTCTGGGTCCCTATACAACCAATCCGAGTCCTCTTAATGACCTTCTACGTGCGTTATCTAGGTTCGAGCCCTCAGCGGAGTCCACCCGTCAGTCCGGTCACTTTAGACTCACCCACAACACCCGTAAGTCTAGTCTCCTCTGCCACATATCTCTCGAATCACAGGCAAATTATCACAAACAATGTATATGAAACTTACCGTGATCGTGGAGGTTGATCAGGCCTCGATTTCGGCAGATGGGGGTTCGGAGATGTCGACCACCTTCGGATATTGGGGTACAGGTGCTCCTTTTGAGAGCCCCACGACTTGGGCGCCAACTGTTAAGGGAGGCACAATCTGTCCTCTTAGGGATCAGGTCAGTTGTCCAAATTAAGGAGAGTGTTTGCACATGGTAAAGAATTCAAACAAACACAGGGGGGGTCAGTTTGAAGCCACCCTTCTAGCTCAGGTGCTGAGGTCTTCTGGGCTGACTCAGTGTATTACAAAAGCATACACACACAGTAGAAAAGGTGGGGAGTTTCTTTTCCCCAGCAAGCTGATAAGCATTAAACACATATTCTTTGTTCTTCTAGTCGCATGTCTTGGTTAATACACCCCACCGCAGCATCCTGGACAGGTGGGCGGGGGAGTCGAATCCATATCAGGATGCACCAGGACATAAGCTACATTTTAGACACGCTGCACAGCTGTAGAAGTACTTGCAAAGCTGATATATATATTTGTAAGGGTAAATAGCATTGAATATATGTATATACAAATGACATAATACTGTGAGGGGAAAATTCAGTATTTCAGCCGGTCTACCTTCACAGGGTCACTTTTGGAGGGTTTCCACTGTAGGGCCAGCTCAGGGGGTCTTCATGTGCGACTTAGCTCCCAATTATTATTCCAGCTAATTCCGCTCTCCAAAAGCCATATGGTGCTCCTTCCACTGTGAAGCCTACTGTGCGCCAGTACATTGGGCTACAAGCACATACGGGGTGTTGCCGTATTCGGGGGAAAATAGTGACCAAAATGTGGGGTGCATTTTGTCCCATTACCCTTTGTGAAAGTGAAAAACGTGGGTGTAAAGCAACTTTTTTGTCAAAAAATTGCAATTTTTCATTTTGACTTCCGTGTGAATCCTAATTCTAGGAAGCACCTTTGAGCTCAAAGTGCTCATCACACACCTTGAAAGATTCCTTGAGGGGTGCTCTTTCCAAAATGGGGTCACTTTTGGGGGGTTTCCACTGTAGGGCCAGCTCAGGGGGTCTTTATGTGCGACATAGCTCCCAATTATTATTCCAGCTAATTCCGCTCTCCAAAAGCCATATGGTGCTCCTTCCATTGTGAAGCCTGCTGTGCGCCCATACATTAGTTTTTGTGCATATATGGGGTGTGTCTGTAAACTCCAGAATCGGGGTAATAGATTTTGAGTTTTGTTTTGTTGTTAACCCTTGATGTGTTCCATGGAAATTGGATTATAATTTAAAATCTGCTAAAAAAAAAGTGAAATTTTGAAATTTCATTCCAATTTTCCGTCAATTCTCATGGAACACATAAAGGGTTAACAAAGTTAGTAAAATCAGTTTTGAATAACTTGAAGGGTGTATTTTCTAAAATGGGGTGATTTATGGGAAGTTTCCACTATGTAAGCCCCCACAAAGTGACTTCATAAATGATCAGCTCCTTAAAAAAAAAAGGGTTTTGGAAATCTTCTAAAAATTTTAAGATTGGCTTCAAAACTTTAAAGCTTTCTAACGTCCGAAAAAACTAAAATGTCATTTTCAACATGATCCAAAGATAAAGTAGACATATGGGGAATGTAAAATAATAACTACTTTTGGAGGTATTACTATGTATTTTGAAAGTAGAGAATTTGAAATTTGGAAATTTTCAAATTTTTTCAAATTTTTGGTAAATTTGGTATTTTTTTTATAAATAAAAATAAAATATTTAGCCCCAAAATTACTACTGTCGTGAAGCACAATATGTGATGAGAAAACAATCTCAGAATGGCCTGGATAAGTAAAAGCGTTCCAAAGTTATTACCACATCAAGTGACACATATCTGATTTGCAAAAAATGGCCTGGGCAGGAAGGTGAAAACAGGCCTGGGGTTGAAGGGGTTAACTGTGACACAATCACACAAATTATGTAACAGTTATATCAAAATTACAAGTGTGTTAACTTAAAGTCAGAGGCACAATTAAATCTCCTACCCCTTCTACAAACACAGTGAACACTGTTATTGACAACTTATTTTGGAAATTATGCAGTATTTGCACTGTTAAGATTTCTGATGACTATTTAAAATTTATGTGTCTAAATGCACATAACACGTGCATTTAAACACAGATTTTAAAAAAGACTTTTCTCTACTGCAAATGACAGATTCTAAACCTACTATGACATTATTCCTCTCTTTCCCCCACAACAGCAATATAGTAATGAAGAAAAGGCCAGTAAAAGATTTCTGCTACTGTCTTGTGTGCATTTAAATATGCAAATAAGAAATATTACCTTTCTAGTGTGAAAACCATGTTATTCACCTGATATGAGATTATTCCTACCCATAACAGCAATATAATGATGAAGGAATGACCGGTAAAAATTCTGCCTACTGTATTTGTGTCTTTAAATACGCAGATGCAAAAAAGACCTTTCTAGTGTGAAAAACACATTGTAAATCTGGTATGAAATTATTCCCACTCACTAAAGAAATATGAGCATACAGTAAAGAATGCACTGAAAAAAAGTGCAATTGCTCAACGTTTGCTGTAGGATGCTATTGGGGCACTGTGCTAGCAATAAGCCTATGTAGAAACTTGAGGTTTAAAAAAAAAAAAACCACACACACACACACAACAATCTCTCTATTCATATGAGAAAAAAACTTTCATCAAAGTTCCTGGTCTACAAAATTATCTACAAAATTATCTCTTTCTATTCTGTTCCTATACACTGTCCCTGTAAAACTAGAATAGAGGCTTCATAGTTACTCTGTATACTGAACAAGATCATTTTGTGTCTGACACTGAATCCACCATCCACCCTCATCAGTGGCTCAACACAGAGTGACATTCTGCTCGTTGCAAGGGCACCTGCCCACTGATTGGCTGATGAGGCTGTCTTTCAGTCCCCTTCACACATACACTTCCTCCCAGGGGGTCACATGAGCATCCTTCATCTTCCTCCTTTGTGGTTTTTCCCACCAACATGTGCAGTAAAATGGCGCTGTGCTCCATTTTACTGGTTTTGTCCAAAGCAAACTTGAAAATAGTTTGGTTCATTATGCAAACGGAAATTTGTTATATTCCTAACAAACCTGGTTTATTAAAACCAGTTCACTCATTCTTAATTTGGAAGAAAAATTTTGTGAAATTTCCTATGGAACCAATTTATTTCTCTTTTTGTCTCTAATCTGGTATCATTCAGTTTATTTTTGAATATTTTTCAGTTTGGCACGATACTTCATGCTTAATACCGCAACAATTGATGTTTAATATATAGATTTTCTACACTGTCACATAGTCTAAATATATGCATTTCCCTAACAGTTGTGTACCTCATTTATGACACCCATAGGCCCTAAAATACATACAAAAAGCTGCCTGTTTTCACAAAGATTTATCACACAGAGATCTGGAAAGATAAAGGTAGTTTCTGAGACACATTTCTTGCTTTATGCTTAAACTCTAGAATTTGAAATGACTGATTTACTTTGATAGTTAACTTATGGAAGCATCTTTAATGTATCATTGCTCCAACCAAAGAGAGAATTCTATTACATAAATCAAAATAATAAACTCTCAAGTATAGCAAATGTTTGCACATTTTTCGAATGAGGAACAAGAAGAAAAATCAACAAAACGTTGTAATTTAATACATTGAAAAACACATGTATGATGTGCTATTGCTATGAATGTAAACTGACCTGTATACAGGAAATTATCACTTTAAAAAGGGCCTTTCACCACTCCTGACATGTCTGTTTTAATTGGTACTTGCACTCCCCATGTGATAATAATTCTGGAGCATCTATTCTTATGCCGCTATGTTGTGTCATTCCTTTATTATTCCTGCTAGAAGTTATTAATGAATTGCTTTTAGCCTTCAGTAAGGGTACAGAGGGGAGGTAACAAGTTGAGGGGAGGGTATACCTGCACAGACTCACTCTATCCAATCAGTGCTGCTATTTTCAGACTGTGCAGGTACAGCTGGTTACCACCCCTCTGTACCCTTACTGCAGACAGCTAGCAATTATTCATAACTTCTAGTATAAATAATAGAGGAATAGGACAACATGCAGATATAAGAATAGATGCTTCAGAATTGTTATTACATGGGGAATGCATGAAGCTATTAAAACATGTGAGGAGTGGTGAAAGGCCTAATTCAGACAACTGTTCTGATTTCTGTCAGCAAAACTGAGACATATCTGAACATCTGTATGGCATTGAGGCGTTCCCATTTTTTCCCAAAATATAAATTCATTAGTTAATGAGTCTGGGATGGAAAACGATGAAAAGATGGTGCATGTTACGAAATTCTGGACAGCACATAAGTGGAAATTACTGTTGTCTGAATTAGTCCTAAAGCGTGCCATACATGGAGATACAGTGGGGAAAAAAAGTATTTAGTCAGCCACCAATTGTGCAAGTTCTCCCACTTAAAAAGATGAGAGAAGCCTATAATTGACATCATAGGTAGACCTCAACTATGGGAGACAAAATGAGAAAACAAATCCAGAAAATCACATTGTCTGATTTTTAAAGAATTTATTTGCTAATTATGGTGGAAAATAAGTATTTGGTCACCTACAAACAAGCAAGATGTCAAGGTTGGAATAAACAGACAACAGAGGAGCGTGTGCCCTGAGCTTACCCAACCCTCTGTCCCTGCCTATTGCCTCACCCACGCTAAACCGTGGGGCGACAACCACGAGGACTGCGAAATACACTGTATAAGGTGCAGGGAACAGGGACAACAAACAAGAGACAAACAAAACAGAAGAATCGTCAGCTAGCCGTGTCAGAAACCAGAGATAATGCCAGTACAAAATCGGAAGACGGTAGAGTAGTCAGATACAAGCCAAGGGTCAAATCAGAAGTCAGGATACACAAAACAACGCAAGCAGGAATAGCAAGGAATTGCAAAAACCAGCAAGGAGCAGAGAGAAAGATAGGTATATAAGCAGGAAGATATCCCACCCCCAGGTTCTGAATGGACCAGATTCAGAGAAGCCACTCAGCCAGCACCTGAGTATTAACCCTGAGTAGACAAACCAAACATGAAGCTGGGCGTTGGCTCTAAAACAACCCACAGTGTGAACATGGTTCAAGGCAAGGCGTAGGCACTAAACCGAAACACACAAAAACTCAGAATACCAAGCAAAACATAGACCCTATGTTCTCCGATGACCAGACCTGACAGTACCCCCCCCTCCACGAGGGGCCTTGGGACCCTTAGACCCTAAAGATGGTTTAGACAGATAGTCCCGATGAAAAGATTTAACCAATCGTGGAGCATGAACATCCCTAGCAGGGACCCAGGATCTATCCTCAGGACCGAAACCCTTCCAATGAATGAGGTATTGAAGAGAGTTCCTGATCAGTCTGGAATTGACAATCCTCTCTACCTCATACTCGAGATCACCCTCCACCACTGATGGCGAGGGAGGGTCAGGGAGGGGTACCACAGGATCCACATAGCGTTTCAACAGACTCTTGTGAAACGTATTGTGAACCCGCCAGTCAGAGGGCAACGCCACCTTGAACGATACAGGATTAATAACGTGAGTTATGGTAAACGGACCAATGAACCTAGGAGCCAATTTCAGAGACGGAACTTTCAACTTAAGGTTCTTAGTAGACAATAGGACCTTGTCACCCACAACAAAAGTTTCTGAAACAGTACGCCTACTTCTGGATGAATGGACCATTAAACTTTGTGCTCTTTTCAAGTTCTGCTGAACTTGCGACCACACTGTGCACAGTTGGTTAGTTATGGACTCAGCACGAGGGGTATCCGAAACTGACGATGACGAGAAGGAAAACCTGGGATGGAATCCATAATTACAGAAGAAAGGAGATGTGAGTGTGGATGAACTAGTGTGATTGTTGATGGCAAACTCTGCTAACGGAAGATATGAGACCCACAGATGTTGACAGTCAGAAACAAAAAGACGAAGGTACTGGATGAGCTCTTGATTCATCCTCTCCGTCTGCCCATTAGTTTCGGGATGGAAGGCCGAGGAAAAGGACAATTTTACCTCAAGCTTAGAACAGAAAGCTCGCCAAAACTTAGCCACAAATTGTACCCCCCTGTCAGACACAACCTCATCAGGAATACAGTGGAGACGCACAATATGTTGAATAAATAGATCTGCCAATTCCTCTGCTGAAGGCAGCTTCTTTAGCGGAACAAAATGGCCCATCTTAGAGAAACAATCCACCACCACCCATATAACAGAGAACCCTTGAGAGAGTGGCAGATCGGTAACAAAATCCATAGACACGTTAGACCAAGGCCTGTCTGGCACTGGGAGCGGGAGAAGAGGTCCCTCAGGACGTCTCCTGGGGACCTTTCCTCGCGCACAGACCTGACAAGCTAAAACAAATGCATGAACGTCAGTATTCATATGTGGCCACCAGTAGTTTCTTTTCAATAGATGTAGTGTTCCCCGAACACCTGGATGACCTGCTAGTACGGAACAGTGTGTCTCCTCTAACACTCTCAATCGAAGGGACAAGGGAACAAACATTTTGCCTTCCGGAAGGTCTCTTGGGGCAGAATTTTGTTTGGAGCGAATTTGATCTGAGAGGTGAAAGGAGATGGCTGCCAAAACAATACCAGCAGGTAAGATGTTACCGGGTTCCGACTCAGGACCCTCAGGGACACCAAAACTCCGAGACAAGGCGTCAGCCCTGACATTCTTGGTACCAGGTCGGAAAGTGACCACAAAATTAAAACGAGAGAAAAACAACGCCCATCTAGCTTGACGGGCATTGAGACGTTTTGCATTCTCCAAGTACACAAGATTTTTGTGATCTGTGATCACTGTCACTGGGTGAAGAGCTCCTTCCAGAAAATGGTGCCACACTTCGAACGCCCATTTGATGGCAAGGAGCTCGCGATTCCCAATATCATAATTCCTTTCACAAGATGAGAATTTCTTGGAAAAGAATGCACATGGTCTGAGGTTAGTGAGAGCAGCTGACCCTTGAGGTCCTTGAGATAAAACTGCCCCTACACCAACCTCGGAAGCATCTACCTCAACAATAAATGGCTGAGAGAGATCAGGTTGAATTAATACAGGCGCAGAGGAGAACGCTTTCTTGAGTTCCTCAAACGCAGAGTACGCAGCAGGAGACCAGTTACTGGGATCAGCCCCTTTGCGGGTAAGATCCGTGAGTGGCTTGGCAATTACGGAAAAGTGCTTGATAAAATTCCTGTAATAATTGGCAAAACCAAGAAAACGTTGAAGGGATTTTAAATCCGTGGGCCGAACCCAATCCGCGATTGCCTGAACCTTACACGGATGCATCTGAACCTCAGAAGGAGTGACCACATAACCCAAGAATGAAACTTTTTGTACACAAAAAATGCAGTTTTCTAGTTTAGCAAACAGAGAGTGATTACGCAGACGGGACAACACCAGACGAAGATGTTTACGATGTGAATCAAGATCAGAAGAAAATATCAGGATATCATCCAGATAAACCACCAAAAAAAACCCAATACAGTCATGAAAGATATGATTCATAAAACCTTGGAATACAGCTGGGGCATTGCTTAAACCAAAAGGCATAACCAGATACTCGAAATGTCCCAGAGGCGTATTAAAAGCTGTCTTCCACTCATCCCCTTCCCGGATCCGAATCAGGTTATAAGCTCCCCGTAGATCTAACTTGGAGAACCAGTTGGCCCCCGGAACCTGATTCAAAAGGTCCGGGATGAGGGGAAGCGGTCGAGAGTTTTTAACAGTGATTTTATTAAGTTCACGGTAGTCAATACATGGTCTCAAACCCCCATCTTTTTTCTCAACAAAAAAGAAACCAGCCCCCGTAGGAGATTCGGAAGGCCGAATGTGTCCTATAGCCAAACTCTCATCGATGTATTGTTTTAGAGACTCTCTTTCTGGCACAGACAGATTATAAATCCGACCCTTAGGTAACTTGGCATCAGGTAATAGATCAATCTTACAATCAAAGTCTCTGTGTGGAGGCAAGACTTGAGACAGAGGTTTCGAAAAAACGTCTGCAAAATCTGAAATAAACTCCGGGATCTCAGAATCACATACATTGGTAGAACAAAGGGAAACTTGAGACATATGGGCCTTACACTGAGGGCCCCAATGAACTAATTCCTGACTCACCCAATCAATAACCGGATTGTGCAGCTGAAGCCAAGGAAGACCCAGAATAATGTCCACAGACAAATCTTTCATTACAAGGAAAGAACAATATTCAATATGTAGTGCACCCACCACCAGTCTTATTTCAGGAGTACGGAATTTGACCAAACCGGCTTGCAGAGGGGTCATATCGACACTAGACACCTGAATAGGAGGGGACAGGGGAATCAAAGAAGGCAAAATTTGGGAAACAAATTCAAAATCAATGAAGTTGGCGGCTGAACCAGAATCCAAGAAAGCCTGTCCAACAAGTGAGGCTGACTGGAAAGAGACGGTGCAGGGCAAAAATACTCTAGAAACATTAGAGGGTACCTGAGCTCCTAGACAGTCCTCCCGATAACTGTCTAGGAGCGGAAGTTTTCCTGCTGAGGTTTTCTTCGGACAGGACTTCAGCAGATGATCCGGACTCCCGCGGTAGAAGCACAAATGATTCCTCGTACGATGTTCCCTTCTCTGCTTAGGCGTAATACTGCCGAGTTCCATCGGTTCCGGTCCGGATTGGCTGGAGACCGGATTGAGGATCGGCTGAGGAGCAGGAGACACCCGAGGAGGTTGCCTGGATCTTAGACGTCTATCTGCCCGGACGGCCAGGGTCATAGCTTCGTCAAGTGTTTTAGGTTCAGCATGGGCTAACAACAAATCCTTCACATGGTCAGACAGTCCAGTCATGAAAAGGTCTTTCAAAGCCCTATCATTCCACCCGGAATCGGTCACATATTGTCTAAAACTAGCACAGTAATTTTCTGCCATCTGTCCACCCTGACGTACAGACAATAACTGGGTTACAGCTAACGCTGGGCGATCTGGCTCATCATATATCTGACCCAGCGCAACAAAAAACTCGTCAAGGTGTGAGCGCAAAGGAGAGGCAGTGGGTAAAGAAAAGGCCCAGGTTTGGGGGTCTCCGCGCAGGAGAGACATAACCAAACCCACCTTTTGCGCTTCAGTTACAAACGACCGAGGTCGTAAAGAAAAATACAAAATACATCCTTCCCGAAACAGAAAAAATTTCTTACGGTCACCGTAAAAAAAATCAGAAAGGGGGACCTTAGGTTCAGGTGCAGGTGTGGGAACCTGGGGCGCAGACACAGGAGCCGAGGCCTGCATGTTTTCCTGAACCTGAAGGCGTATAGCAAGATCCTGAATCAAACTGGTCAAGGCCTGGACCTGAGATACCACCACTGACATTTGCTCCATAGGTGGAATAAACGTAGCAGGCCGTATACAGGTTGCAGGTTATTTTCAGGCTGGTTTTTCTGTCAAGGTTGGGATAAACAGACAACAGAGGAGCGTGTGCCCTGAGCTTACCCAACCCTCTGTCCCTGCCTATTGCCTCACCCACGCTAAACCGTGGGGCGACAACCACGAGGACTGCGAAATACACTGTATAAGGTGCAGGGAACAGGGACAACAAACAAGAGACGAACAAAACACAGAAGAATCGTCAGCTAGCCGTGTCAGAAACCAGAGATAACGCCAGTACAAAATCGGAAGACGGTAGAGTAGTCAGATACAAGCCAAGGGTCAAATCAGCAGTCAGGATACACAAAACAACGCAAGCAGGAATAGCAAGGAATTGCAAAAACCAGCAAGGAGCAGAGAGAAAGATAGGTATATAAGCAGGAAGATATCCCACCCCCAGGTTCTGAATGGACCAGATTCAGAGAAGCCACTCAGCCAGCACCTGAGTATTAACCCTGAGTAGACAAACCAAACATGAAGCTGGGCGTTGGCTCTAAAACAACCCACAGTGTGAACATGGTTCAAGGCAAGGCGTAGGCACTAAACCGAAACACACAAAAACTCAGAATACCAAGCAAAACATAGACCCTATGTTCTCCGATGACCAGACCTGACACAAGATTTCTGGTTCTCACAGACCTGTAACTTCTTCTTTAAGAGGCTTCTCTGTCCTCCACTCATTGCCTGTAGTAATGGCACCTGAACTTGTTATCAGTATAAAAGACACCTATCCACAACCTCAAACAGTCTCACTCCAAACTCCACTATGGTGAAGACTAAAGAGCTATCGAAGGACACCAGAAACAAAATTCTAGACCTGCACCAGGCTGGGAAGACTGAATCTACAATAGGCAAGCAGCTTAGTGTGAAGAAATCAACTGTGGGAGCAATAATTAGAAAATGGAAGTCATACAAAATCACTGATAATCTCCCTCCATCAGGGGCTCCACGCAAGATCCCACCCCGTGGGGTCAAAATGATCACAAACTTTGAGCAAAAATCCCAGAAACACACGGGGGGACCTAGTGAATTAACTGCAGAAAGCTGGGACCAACGTAACAAAGGCTACCATCAGTAACACACTACGTCGCCAGGGACACAGATCCTGCAGTGCCAGACGTGTCCCCCTGCTTAAGCCAGTATGTATCTGGGCCCGTCTGAAGTTTACTAGAGAGCATTTGGATGTTCCAGAAAAGTATTGGGAGAATGTCATATGGTCAGATGAAACCAAAGTAGAACTGTTTTGTAGAAACACAACTCGTCGTGTTTGGAGGAGAGTGAATGCTGAGTTGCATCCAAAGAACACCATACCTACTGTGAAGCTTGGGGGTGGCAACATCATGCTTTGGGGCTGTTTCTCTGCAAAGGGACCAGGATGAATGATCCGTGTACATGAAAGAATGAATGGGGCCATGTATTGTGAGATTTGGAGTGGAAACCCACTTCCATCACCAAGGGCATTGAAGATGAAACGTGGCTGTGTCTTTCAGCATGTCAATGATCACAAGCACACTGCCAGGGCAACGAAGGAGTGGCTTCGTAAGAAGCATTTCAAGGTCCTGGAGTGGCCTAGTCAGTCTCCAGATCTCTACCCCATAGAAAACCTTTGAAGGGAGTTGAAAGTCTGTGTTGCCCAGCAATAGCCCCAAAACATCACTGCTCTAGAAAAGATCTGCATGGAGGAATGGGCCAGCATACCAGCAACAGTGTGTGCCAACCTTGTGAAGACTTACAGAAAACGTTTGACCTCTGTCATTGCCAACAAAGGATATATAACAAAGTATTGAGATGAACTTTTGTTATTGACCAAATACTTATTTTTCACCATAATTTGCAAATAAATTCTTTAAAAAATCAGACAATGTGATTTTCTGGATTTGTTTTCTCATTTTGTCTCTCATAGTTGAGGTCTACCTATGATGTAAATTACAGGCCTCTCTCATCTTTTTAAGTGGGAAAACTTGCACAATTAGTGGCTGACTAAATACTTTTTTTTCCCCACTGTATGTCTTCCAATGGACAAACTCTAATTATACTGCTATAAAATAAGTGCATGTCTTACCTCTAAGAGGTTTTCTCATATATTGGAAATTTGTATGATACCTATGATAACTTAAATCCTGGTCTTTCTGCTGTAGTGTATATTTGGCACAGATTTTGTCGCAGGCAAACAACACTAAATCAAAATCACTGGTGAAAAAGATACAATAGTCCCTGTAAATAACATAGTATCTAGAGATGAGCGAGCATACTCGTCCAAGCTTGGTGCTCGTTCGAGTATTAGGGTACTCGTAAGTGCTCGCTGCTCGGACGAGTATCTCGCCATGCTCGAGGAAATGGCAACTTCCGCATCGTGCTTTTTTGGCGCCTATAAACTCAGCCAATCACAAGCCAGGAGACTCTGCGGTACACCCAGCATCACGTGGGGCCCTTACATGTCGATAGCAGGGGTTGGCTGGCCTGATCAGGTAACCCTGGAATATACTAGTGACTGGCCGCGGTGCTCGGCTCAGATGCCGTCTGGATGTCGTTAGGGATAGAGCTGCTGCGTTTCAGGGACAGTGTTAGGGCCTGCAATTAGTTCTCTGTTAGACAGGAATCACCCACAAAGAACCCAACAGTCCTTCTAAGGGCTACAAGACATTTTTTTTTGTCTCCTGGCTTGGCTGGCTGGCTGGCTGGCACTAGTAGTGCAGCTATCGCCATATATAATCCCCTTTTTTTTAATGTTATATCTCAGTGATACAAATCCATTGCACACAGCAGTGTGGAACCATTCTGTGTGTCCATAAATTTTCAATTGCAGCAGCACCTACGGTGATCATAGGTCCATAATGTGGTAGTGCCGTCAGTGTCAGGTACCAGTCTGTAGTACCCCAGTTGCGTATAACATCCAGAATAGAACTGCAGCACTCTCAGGTCTTCAAATAATCTTTGTTTTATTCCACCTTCCTTAGTGCGACGTTTCGACCTCCCTCTGTCTTTCTCAAGCAAACTACAAAAAAAATATAGAAAACAAAATATATAAAAAATATTAGTTGTATTTGTTGTTTTAGCTCAGTGATACAAATCCATTTCACACAGCTGCGTGGAACCTTTCTGTGTGTCACAGTTCAGCACACTCACTCCAATCCGTATTTTCTGTCCAGGTGACACTTTCTGTACGTTACTTAATTAAACCATACTGCACAAGTTTGTGGGTTTCAGTACACCAGGCCCATTTTTTTTTTTTTTTATATAATACACTTATATACAGAAAATGTTGAACCCCAGGGCTAAGGGTCGAGGAAGAGGGCGTGGGCATTCAATTACTGCTGGGGGCAGAGGCCGTGGTCCTGGGCAGGGTGAGACAGTACCTGCTGATGAGGGAGCTGTGGAACGCCGCAGAGCTACACTCCCTAACTTCATGTCTCAACTTACAGGGACACGTGGTAGAGGACTGTTGAAACCACAACAGTGCGAACAGCTGATCTCGTGGATTGCGGATAATGCTTCAAGTAATTTGTCCACCAGTCAGTCTTCCACGCAGTCCACCCACGTTACCCAAGGGAGCACTCCTCTGGCTCCTCCACCTCAACCTCCTTCCCCCCAGTCTGCCCCCTCCCAGGAAAATTTGGAATGCGATCCGGCATACTCTGAGGAACTGTTTTCTGGACCCTTCCCAGAGTCACAAACCACTTCTCAGGTTGCTGCTGACCTCTTTCCCGATGCCCAAGTTTTCCAACTGTCGCAGTCTGTGGGTGATGATGATGATGATGATGACAATGTTGAGTTAGTGGAAGAAGTTTGTAAAGAGGTGTCGGACGATGAGGAGACACGGTTGTCAGACAGTGGTGAAGTTGTTGTAAGGGGAGGAATTCCAAGGGGGGAGCAGACTGAGGAATCGGAGGATGACGAGGTGACTGACCCAAGCTGGGTTGATATGCCGAGTGAAGACAGTGCTTCTGAGGCGGAGGCGAGTGCTGCACCAGAACAGGTTGTAAGAGGCAGTGGTGTGGCCAGAGGGAGAAGCAGGGCCAGAGCTGTTGCATCAGCAGCAACTGTTTCACGTAGTGAAGCTCCCGTGGCGAGGCCTAGATGTTCGCAAGTCTGGAAGTTCTTTAAAGAAAGTGAGGATGACCGACGGACTGTGGTGTGCAACCTGTGCCACACCAGGATCAGCAGGGGTGCCACCACTACTAGCCTAACCACCACCAGCATGCGCAGGCATATGAGTGCTAAACACCACACTCAATGGAACCAAGGCCGTTCACCACCTCCTGCGGGTCACACCACTGCTCCTTCCCCTGTGTCACTCGCTGCCTCTGCTAGTCAACCCCCTGCGTCACTTGCTGCCTCTGCTAGTCAACCCCCTGCATCACTCGCTGCCTCTGCTCGTCAACCCCCTGCCCAGGACCCCGGCACGAGCGCCTCCCACTGGAAAACCACACCTTCGCCTCCACGATCCTCCACAGTGTCCACCAACGTGTCCCAGCGCAGCGTTCAGCTGTCTTTACAGCAGACGCTGGAGCGCAAGAGGAAATACAGTTCCACCCCCCCACATGCCCAAGCCCTCAACGTCCACATCTCTCATGGCAGTGGCTGCACCTCGGTATTCGGTCCCCACCCGGCACTATTTTTCCCGATGTGCCGTCCCAGCCCTACACCAGCACGTGTCACAGAACATCATCCGTGCCCTGACCAACGCTGTTTCTGAGACGGTCCACCTAACCACGGACACGTGGACAAGTGCTGCCGGGCAGGGACACTATATCTCACTGACGGCACATTGGGTTAACTTGGTGGAGGCTGGGACCGAGAATGACCCTGGGGCCGCTCATGTACTGCCCACAGCGAGGATTGCGGGGCCTACCTCGGTCACGGTCTCTCAGACATACTATGCCTCCTCCTCCTCCTCCGACCCCTACTCCTCCTCCACCGAATTACCATCCGTGGGCACGGCGCCTTCAGTCGGTAGCTCTAGGCGCAGCAGCAGTGCCATGGGTAAGCGCCAGCAGGCAGTGCTCAAACTGCTGAGCTTAGGTGACAAAAGGCACACGGCCCAAGAGCTGTTACAGGGCATCACGGCGCAGACCGATGTGTGGCTGGCAACGCTGAACCTCAAGCCAGGCATGGTTGTGTGTGACAACGGGCATAACCTGGTGGCGGCTCTGCAACTCGGCAGACTGACACATGTGCCATGCCTGGCCAACGTGTTCAATCTCATAGTTCAGCGATTCCTCAAGACATACCCCAATCTGTCTGATTTGCTCATCAAGGTGCGCCGCATCTGTGCACATTTCCACAAGTCGACCACAGATGCTGCCACTCTCAGGGCAGTGCAGCGCCGCCTACAACTGCCCGCTCACCGACTGTTGTGCGACGTGCCCACGAGATGGAATTTGACATTAAACATGTTATCCAGAGTTTACCAGCAGCGCAGAGCGATTGTAGACTGCCAGATGTCAACTTCCACCAGAACTGGTAGTCAGGTCAGTCAGATTCCTCAAGTCTACAATGAGGAGTGGACGTGGATGTCTGATATCTGCCAGGTGTTGAGCAACTTTGAGGAGTCAACACAGATGGTCAGCGGCGATGCCGCCATTATCAGCATCACCATCCCGCTGCTTTGCCTGTTGAAAAACTCACTGCTCAGCATCAAGTCGGATGCTTTGCGCTTGTCACAAGAGACGGTGGAGGAAGATACGTCGCTTGATAGCCAGAGCACCCTCCGGTATGTTTCTCAGCGCGTATCGGAGGAGGGGGATGAGGATGAGGAGGAAGAGGAGGAGAATGTCGGCAAGACAGTAGAGGGTACCAGTGCTCAGTCCTTAACTCTTGAGCGTGTATGGGCTGAAGAGGAGGACTTGGAGGAGGAGGAGGAGGAAATGGAGAGTCAGGCTAGTGAGGAGAAGGAATTCTTGCGTGTTGGGACTCTGGCGCACATGGCAGACTTCATGTTAGACTGCCTATCCCGTGACCCTCGCGTTAGAAGAATTTTTTCAAACACTGATTACTGGGTGTTCACTCTCCTGGACCCACGGTACAAGCAGAACCTTTTCACTCTCATCCCTGCAGAGGAAAGGAGTATGAGAGTGAATAGATATCAACAGGCCCTGGTGCACAAGCTGAAACAATTCTTCCCATCTGACGCCGCTAGCGGCAGAGGGCATGGTTCTGTGGGCCAAGTAGCGGGGGAGAGGAGGCGAGCAGGCAGCTTGTCCAGCACTGGCAGGGGAACGCTCTCCAAGGCCTTTGCCACTTTTATGTCACCCCAGCAAGACACTGTCACCTGTCCCCAGTCTAGGCAGAGTAGAGGGGAGCTGTACAGAAAGATGGTGAGGGGGTACCTAGCTGACCATACCAACGTCCGTAGCGATCACTCTGCTCCATACAACTACTGGGTTTCAAAGCTGGACACGTGGCCTGAACTGGCGCTGTACGCCTTGGAGGTGCTGGCCTGCCCTGCCGCTAGCGTGCTGACTGAGCGGGTATTCAGTGCAGCTGGTGACGTCATCACCGATAAGCTTACACGCCTGTCAACTGACAGCGCTGACAGGCTGACAAAGCCTGGATTTCACCGGAATTCAAATCTCCTCCGGGGGAAAGCAGCTAAAGATTAACATTACTTATGTATCCCATTCCTCTTCTCTACTCCTCCTCCTCCATGTCGTCTTTGCTTAACACTGACTAAAAAAACGCCATTTTTTAGAGGTCCAACTGGCACTTTTACCACAATTTTTCAGGAGGGCCCCCTACAGGCCCTCTCTTCAAACAATTTTTCCGGAGGTCCACCTACAGGCCCTCTCTCCAAACAATTTTTCCGGAGGTCCACCTACAGGCCCTCTCTCCAAACAATTTTTCCGGAGGTCCACCTACAGGCCCTCTCTCCAAACAATTTTTCCGGAGGTCGACCTACAGGCCCTCTCTCCAAACAATTTTTCCTGAGGTCCCCTACAGGCCCTCTCTCCAACAATTTTCCGGAGGTCCCTACAGGCCCTCT
>ONZH01002284.1:0-56071 GCA_900303285.1 Rhinella marina
AGTTACTTCACAACACTGAAGTCTTAAGAGATGCCTCATCCTCCTCTCTGCTCTGCTTTAAGATCTTCAGCTGAATCTCTGTAGGACTGGAGTTCATGAGGAGATATAAAGTACAGAGAGGAAGTGGGGATATAGATAATGAGCAGCAGCTCTTGTATGCAGTCACCATTACCACAGTCTGTCCTGTCTGTCCTCTCTGTACTTCATGTCCCCTCATGATCTCCATCCATATATAGACCGAAGCTGAAGATCTTATCTGTATTCAGGATCATAATCCCTGACAAGTACAGAGGAGGATGAGGCAGCTCTTTACCTCAGTGTTGTGAAGTAACTTGTCCTCCTGTGTGATTAGGACAGGTTTTGTGTGTACTAATAGGACGGCGGCCATTTTATTTCTCCTGATGATTGCTCCCCAGACAAAACGAGCCATTATAACTAATGAAAGGTATTTGGGAATATATTTATAATGAAGTCATATTTCTGTATTTTCATTTTCTTAATTCCCGGAGAACTCTTTTAACATCCCATTGCAAGGAATTATGGCAAATTCCATTGGTGGCCATTGGCTGGGCCTGCCCTAGGGGACATTAGCTGTACATTTGATAAATTGGTCATGAAGTATGCCAACATAGACTGACACAAAACTGACTCCAAGGACTCCACCCTGTGCGGGCACTGTCCTCCATGCCACTGTGTGAAGAGCTCTGCGTCCTGATCTCTATTGTCTGAGGGTAACATTTGCTTCTCAGCAGAACAGAAGCCATTAAATGCCAATATCCAGACTCTCAGACTAGGATCCCGTCATCCTAGTGTATATTCAATATGATTTTTCTTGCCCGGTTTCACGTGGTTTGATATTTGTTAGCTGGGATCTTCATATCTGAATGCTTTCTGTCTTGTTCCTTGCAGCCCAGTGATCCCGACCCCTCCCATCCAGTAAGAGCAGGAGAAAACTCAGTAGTCCCAGCAAAAACGAGTCCGAAGGAAGAGCTTCCAGATTAGATGTCGAGGGGCAGAGAGATGGGTCGTGTGCCCGGCAGCCGTCCACTGGTCAGTAAAGGTAAGTGGGTCCACTCCATGGCTAAAACAATGGGGGGAGACATATCCAAACTGGCAGAGACGAAGTCAAGTAGTTGTCTGACCCACCTCTCATTCCTCTGAAGATTACCCTGGGCATCTAATTCCATCTTTCCCAATGTATTTTGTCGTGTTTTATTTTCATCCCACATCAATGAGACTTGTGGATGAGATATGTACAGATTATTGGCCGGTCACATCTGCATTTTTACAGTCTGGTTTGTTTTCAGCACCGAACTGCAATAGAAATATGGACTTTCACAAAAGCAAAGCACTGAGCAGAAGACAAGATATTAAAGTGCCCACTATCCACAGTGTGGGGGTTACATATCTGATCAGTCAGGGGTCCGAACTACTGGGACGCCCACCGATCTATAGAACATGGTTTCCAAGTTGAATGGAATAATCTAGCAGGTGTTCTGTCACCCCACCCATTCATTCTCTGGGGGAGTGCTGGAGAAAGCCGTAGAGCGCTGTACTTGGCTATCACTAACAGTCTCATTCACAGTGAATGGCGTGGCACTGAGCGTGCTCGACCACCTTTCCAATCAAATAGGGACTTAGGGAACTGCGGAACCCCTGTTCTTATGATCAGCTGGACCCCCATGAGTCCAATAGTTATCTTCTATCCTGTGGCGAGTGTTCTACTTTTTTGGAATGGAGCGTCAGTAAGTGTTGAGCGATCTTGTGTTGTAAGTTCGTCGCGCCCAAAGTTTGGGTTCGAGTTATCAAAGATATTTCTGCTACCACGGACCATAAACAGAATTCGGAATCCATAACGGAAGTCTTCAAGTAACCCAAACTTTGGATGCCGAACGTAAAACACAAGTTTCACTCAACACTAAGCAGTGGGTATTCATTCATTCAACTCTGTGGGACTGCTGGAGATACAGTAGAACAAGGAATGGAGCAGTGGACACACATGGTTAAGTCTGCAACTGCGTTCAAACAGGAGAACATGCCAGTCGGACAGGGGATAAGTTTTTTAGTAATGGGGCAACCTTTTTTAAAGAGCACCACCTGTCCCGCTCCGGACACGTCTGTTTTAATAGCTTCATGCATTCCCCATGTAATAACAATTCTGGATCCTCTATTCTTATGACTCTATGTTGTGCCATTCCTTTATTATTTCTACTAGAAGTTATGAGTGAATTGCTAGCAGTCTGCAGTAAGGGTACAGAGGGGAGGTAAGCAGTTGGGGGTGTGTACCTGCATAGGCTGACAATGCAGCACTGATTGGATAGAGTGAGTCTGTGCAGAGACACCCCCCAACTGGTTACCTCCCCTCTGTGCCCTTACTGCAGACTGCTAGCAATTCATTCATAACTTCTAGTATTAATAATAAAGGAATGGCACAACATAGAGACATAAGAATAGAGGATCCAGAATTGTTATTACATGGGGAATGCATGAAGCTATTAAACCAGGCATGTCAGGAGAGGTGAGAGGTCCTCTTTAAAACTTCCTTCACATCAGTGAATCCAGAATATATGATAAAGTCCTTACAGGTGCCAGATTATCAGATATTCTGGATTTAGTTTACAGTCATAGAAAAGCATATAAAGAATCAGAGAGACCAAGAGCCCAGTGTATAATTTTACTAAAATTGTGCTCCTAGATCTCCTCATTGGTGTCTGCTCAATGTTCTCCTTGACCTGTGCTGGATTATTAGATCTTATTTGATGCTGGATTACAGGAAGTTCACTCAATAAACCATATCTCATTGACACAGAAGTTTGCTGAGCTCCTTTTACACCAAGACTTTCAAGGGTTGATGCCATCTTACATAGGGTATTCCATCACTTTTATCCAACCTCAAGGACCCCCACCCATACTGAGAATGGAGCTGGTGTAGTGCTGTGGAGCTCCCGATTACCTAGGTGTGCATGAAACTGCTGCCGGCCCCTTTCATCCTCCAGGACCAGCGGTAGTCTTTAGAGGTCGGACCCTAACTGATTATAAAAGTGATGGCGTATCACAAGAGCCATTCTTCTGTCTTTTTTTTTCCCCTTTTATTTCTGCACCCTTTGTTGTGGACACTATACAAATAAACACAATACAAAAAAGCCAAGAAATTGCAAAGATTTGATCTGGAAGTAAAGAAATAACCCGCGACCCAGCCAAGCCGTCCTTGCATTAAAAGGAGTTTTCGTCAGGTTGAACCCAAGCGCAGGCGAGGTTAATCCCTTTCGCTGCACAGCAACAAAAGCCCGGAGCCTGCAGACGACTTGTGTCCAGCAAAAATCAATTTCTAATTTGAAGCAAAATCAGTTTTGACTAACAGGGGTTCAGGCCCTATTACCGGGGGCTGCATAGTCCGCTGACATTTCAGCGCTCTGTGTTGTGCTCATCGAATTCACAGTCATTTTCCAGCTCTTCAGTCTGGATGAGGCAGCGCCAATCAATGCCTCGTGGAAGATTGTGATTTCTGCCAGTAAACTTTCTGAGCTGTATTTATATGAAGTCCCATTCCCCGGAGCAGGAATTCACTACATGACTGAGTGTAGGCAGGGTGCTGAATCTCCTTAAAGAGACCGGTCCTGTATGGAGACTTATCAACAGTGCTCCATGGGACATTAATATACAAAGAGGTATCTCCCAGAAAGAGAACCATCTCGCCAGCAGCTAATATCCAGAGTAACCGCCATGTGTAGCACGGAGAACAGCTAGACAGACTGGAAAGTGACTCCATAAGGCCCTGGTAGGTGGTCACAGGTATCTGGAGCCATGCTGACTGCGTTATATCCCACAGCTGCTGGAGGGGACGTGGGAAGGATCCATAGAGTGAACACAACGATCGAGGTGGTCCGACAGATGCTCCAATTGGGTACCAAGTCTGGGGGAATTAGGGGCCGGGGTAGTACTTGGAAGTCTTGGTCATGCTCTTCCAACCAATGTCAGACATTTCTAGCCATGTGACGTGTCCCATTGTCCTTCTGGAAGATCCCATCCGCCCGAGGGAAGACAATCCGCATGTAGGGGTGGATGGATTCTTAACTAAATTGTTTGAGTGCGCCTTCCACATGGAGGAGTGGGCCCAGAGGATGCCACAAAAATATTCACCAGACCATAACGTGGCCACCACCAGCTTGTGTTCTTCCAAACAATGGCTGCGGGGTGATTGTTCTCTGATATTTCTCACCTGACACGGCAACGCCTATCCGTTCATCAGAGAAGAACCCCTTTGGCATTCAGTGGAGGTCCAATTCTGATACCGCAGTGAAAATTAAAGCCTTTTCTGCCAATGCAACTTCATTAGCAGAGGTGCCGTGACCATGCATCTGGTTCCGAGGCTCCATACACAGTAGGGTTGCTAAACTATTATATTAGACACGTGTCTGCAGAGGCAGACTGGGCATAGACCTTACAGGGAAAGTTCCAGGTGGGCCGATGCCCGGGGCCACCTGGACCCTCCTCACGATCTGCAAGTGGAAGTTTTTAGGGCTGTATTTTGTGCTTGCGCCAGTATTTTGTGATGGACTGTGGTATTTGGCTCTGTTGGGACAGTATAATGTGCCACAATATGGTATTGCTGACCCTGCCTTCCATCAATTTGGACCCGACTACAAAACGGGGCCACTTTTAGTATTTCCAGGGCCACTTTAAGTTCCCATTCCGCCCATGCATGTCTGGTAATCCCCTGGTTCATTTTGGCGCTGAGCTGCTCCACAGTCTGCCCATGTGCACCTTCGTAAGCCAACGTTCACCTCTTACATCAATGGCACGTGGTGCTCCTCAGGTCCCACGTCTCTTATTCACAGTGGCGCCATTTGTCCACTCACCATACACTTTCCTTCAGCAGCACGAGAACAGTTCACACTGCGCAGCTTCAGAATTACTGCCACCGCTGGCCCCAAAGCCAGTAATCATCCCTTTTTGCAACTCTGATAAGTTGGCTCTTCTACTCATAACAGCAACAAGAGATGTGTGTGCAGATAGTCTATCACAAACCTTATATACCCCACCGAGCCAGCTCATCACACCCTTATATACCCACTGAGCCAGCTCAGCACACCTTATATACCTACCGAGCCTGGTCAGCACACCTTATATACCTACCGAGCCTGGTCAGCACACCTTATATACCCACCGAGCCAGCTCATCACACCTTATATACCCACTGAGCCAGCTCAGCACACCTTATATACCTACCGAGCCTGGTCAGCAACACCTTATATACCTACCGAGCCTGGTCAGCACACCTTATATACCCACCGAGCCAGCTCAGCACACCTTATATACCCACTGAGCCAGCTCAGCACACCTTATATACCTACCGAGCCAGCTCAGCACACCTTATATACCTACGAGCCAGCTCAGCACACCTTATATACCTACTGAACCAGCCAGCTCAGCACACCTTATATACCCACCGAGCCAGCTCAGAACACCTTATATACCCACGAGCCAGCTCAGAACACCTTATATACCCACGAGCCAGCTCAGCACACCTTATATACTTACCGAGCCGGCTCAGCACACCTTAGATACCTACCGAGCCAGCTCAGCACACCTTATATACCTACCGAGCCTACTCTGCCGACCTTATATACCCACCGAGCCAGCTCTGCACACCTTATATACAAACCGAGCCAGCTCAGCACATGTGACTTCTTTCATGAGCTACACTCTGCCAATATAAAAAGTAGGAAGAGGTCAGAATAATGGACTCCACTGCGTGCTATAATACTTATTATAATGTATAGTAGTTTTATTCCTGTCCATTGAGGAGCAGTATGGTGGTGGCCGTAGTCCTGTCTATAGGGGTTGTTGCTGGTACACTAATAATTTGACTTCATTAGGACGGTCAGTGAAGGAGCCTGGAACTTCACAGCCATTATGTGATCCAGAAACGTGCACAGAGCGGCCATTACTTGTGCATTAATCAGCAGGGGCAGAGGCTGAGCCCAATAGAAAGCTCCTTCCAGGGCAAAGAAAATACAAAAGAAATAAAGAAGACATTAGTAAAAAGCCGTAATGAATGGAGCAGCTTTCTAGAACCGCTTAAGGACTAGGAATCCCTCTTCATGTAGATTATCGATCTTATGTATCTTTGAGCAAATTGAATCCTTACTTCAGACTCTGTTTTATCACAATGGTTCATTTCAGCTTATTGCAGAGTCTGCATTATTATCTTCAGTGGTTTATTTCGTGTCTTTATTTCTTCTAGGATCTAGAAAGGATGCCGCTACATCTCCTGCGGTGAAAAGTCCAAGGGTGGAGGTGAAAACCCAAGGGCCATCACTGGAGCACAGAGACCTGTACAGGTAGGAGAAGAGGCCGCTGACATCCTGTACTCTGCTTAGTATTCATTGTATCTTCCTTGGCTGGGTTGAAATCTAGGGGTGCATGTAAGTACCCTAATTGTAAGCCACGAGGCACCATGCCAGACCCTAAGAAACAGTGCCCCACCCAGCCGAGAAGTTTGAAGAAGTTGATATGTTGCATTGCATTGCGGTCCCAGTGCAGATATTTAGGCAGGAGGAGCTCCTTTTCTTATGGCAGGTTCTCTAGCTTTCCAGGCAGGGGTCCACTTTCTGGATAGCTATAGATCAGCTGGTAATGCTGGGCGAAGCTGCCAGCGCCATTATCGCTGCAGGGCACAGAGTGCGCTTCATGGGGTCCTCACATTACTGAGTTCCTAGATCTCCCACCATTGGTTACAATAGGAAAAAAGATGACAATTATGAATTCTATGGGGAGAAAGCTGCTGCCAGGCAGCTCTGGTGGCAACTTATCTTCTGGAAAAGCTTTGATCGAAAATATCTATTTCACCCAGTCTGTCTCTCCATCATTTGTTGGGGGAGTTGGGAGCTCCCCATACACATTACAGTCTCAGTGCAACCCACTATTCTCAACATTTCACTAATTTGTATGGGGAGAAGTGAGAAAGCTGCTGTCAGGCATCTCTGGTGGCAACCTATCTTCTGAAAGGTTCAGGTGAAAATATCCATCTCTCTTCCCACATCATTTGTCGAGGGAGAGTAGGGAGCTCCCCATACACATTAGAGTGTCGACCGAATCTGCTATTATCAACAATGTGTATGGGGGCTTGAAGACTGGGATCTAAGGCGCTTCCAATCTAGGCAGTTTAACCCTTCAGCTGCCCACAACATGATGCAAGTGGGTTCCTCGCTTCAGTAGAGTCCCCTGATTTCTCATGGACTTGGGGGGGAAAAGGACATTCAGCCCTGGAGACTTAGGAAGGATCCGGGTGCTGTCTGTACACTCAGCGAGTGTTATCCTGACAGCCTGCGACATAGGGATTAAGAATGTAATAAAAAATTCAATCTAAAATAAAACACATTCTCTTGTACAGTTTGTATGTCAAACCAAAAACCTGCACCTATTAGGGATCCACAAGAGCCTAATAACATGAAGAATTAATTTAACAGGTTATTTAATGTAGAACAATGTCATTTACTAAATTATGTTTTCTTTTATATCCACGTCGCAAAAAATGATACAAATGACAGAATAATTTATATATACCCATAAACGGCGATTACACCCGCATTCAGCCACGTCAGGGGAAGATAAAAACAGATATTGCTCCTGAAATGTGGAGAGGAAAACATTATTATGTGCATCATTAGAGGGGTTGTCAGATTTACGTCAAAATCTCCCCATTGCCCCTAAATATGATCATATGATACGTACCGCCATGTGAGATTCACATTAGTGTACTGTCGTCTGAGAATGGCGGGGTCAGCCAACAATCTGTGTTTGGGGAGCTCCTGACTTCACGTCGACATCATCTGAGAAGGATCAAGTAAAGTGAATATTTTCATTGAATGCTTTTGTTCTCCCTGAAGATAAGCCGCTACAGAAGTGTCTGGCAGCCGCCACTGGGAGAGAGAGCGGTCGGCCAAATAACCGTTCAGCCGACAGCTATTGAGTGTATGGCCACCCTTAGTCCTCAGCCGCTTCCAGCACTGCCTCTCTGGTCCACACCTCTATTTACAGGGTGAAGAAGTGACGTGGCTGTATATGGCCGCTGCAGCCAGCCACTGGCCTCAGAGGTTTACAGCATGAAACCAATGAGGCCATTATTAGCTGAAGTGGTCACATACGGCCATATACATACAGCCACATCGCTGCAGAATAAAACCCGGAAAAGCAGCACGGGGGAAGTGGTGAGTATATGTTCTTATTTTATAACATTTACGGCACTGGGTATATTTTTATATAACTCTGACAACCTCTTTAAAAGCCAAATTGGCCTGTTTCTTAAAGGGTTTTTCCAGGATTTTACTACTGATGACCTGTCCTCAGGATAGGCCATCAGTATCTGATCGGTGGGGGTCCGACACCCAGGACCCCCGTCGATCAGCTGTTTGAGGAGGTACCGATGCTCCTGTGAGCACAGCTACCTTCTCGCAGCTCACCAAGCACAGCACCGTACATTGTACAGCAGCTGTGCTTGGCAGTCACTTGAATGCGGCTGAGCCGCTCCCTAGGTCACGTGACCGATGAATATGACGTCAGTGGCCTAGGAAAAGCTAAGAGAAGGCCGCAGCGCTCACAGGAGTGTCGGTACCTTCTCAAACAGCTGATCGGCGGGGGTCCCGGGTGTCAGACCACCACCTATCAGATACTGATATCCTATCCTGAGGATAGGTCATCAGTAGTAAAATCCCAGAAAACCCCTTTAAGCAGGTTAATCAGATATGTCCTTAATGGGACCGCCCCCCTGAAAATATTTTACATTTTTGAAACCAGCGCTTGGATCTGAATACTTCTGTAGTTGCATGTAATAAAAATAAATTGAGTGTAGCCAATGAAACCTATCTGTATAGCGCCACCTGCTGTTTGCCCTCTTCCTAAATTCTCTGTCCAGCTCACTGAGGTTGGGATACATGCTCAGTTCTATTCCTCAACGGCCACCAGCTGCAGCAGAAAGGACACGCCCCCTGAGCTGCAGCAGAAAGGACACACCCCCTGAGCTGTCAGCTTGATATAAATCTAGCAGAGCAATGAATGAGGAGATCTCTGGATCCATGTGAGGTACAGGGCTGGTTCTTGCTTTGTTAGAGATTGTCATGTTCTATATGATGTCTGATTTTCATTTGTTACATTAATCATGGGAGAATCCCTTTAAGACTTCGGTAAAGGGGAAGGTGTTGAGTGCAGTGATATTAATATAATAATTTGATGATGAGGTGATTCTTCTCGTCTTACCTCACCCTCCTCCTGTCAGTCATTGACCCCTCGTTGGTCTAGGTCTCGCCCCTCACCAGTAGCTTCCTCTCACACGTCCCAGTCACGTGTTGGGATTTTAAGGCGCTCATCCCCATTTCAGGCGTTCTGGGTCACCGATCTGCGGCATAATCCACACAGAGCGCTGTAATGAATCCGGTCTTGTGTGTACGTTAATATTCAGCGACTCCATCTCGACAGCCAGCTTTTCCTGTCATCCATGAACGACTGGGGTGGGGTGGAGGAGGGGGAGCGAAGGGGGTCTCTGCCTATAAATCTATTTGTTTATTGCCTGTCACTAGAAATCCTCTGTAATTGAAACTTACCTGGAATTGAGACGTTCTCCCCGTGTATGGAACAAAAAAACCTGCTTTTGAATATAAATTGAAAATCAAGTCTTGGTAATTGACAGGAACAGTTACCTCGATCCCATAATCCTGCCTTATTGGGATTGGCGTCTGAGGCCGTTTGGAGGCATTTGATATAAATTTAAATGCATTACTTTTGAAATGGAGCATAATTATATTCAGGAATATTATTTCTTGCTGGTGGCAGCTTTTTTTCTAGTGCCCATTTTCATCAATATTTCATTCCCGGACGGGATGAGAGACAAAATCCCTCGAAATGGAGACAGAATGAACCCTCGCCGGAGCCGCTAAATGCATTAGAACCGAGGCGGCTGCAATCATTCTCCTCCGTCTGCGCAGAGAGGATTGTGATAAGAGCAGAATTGTTCATAGCCGGACGTTTGATGCTCCGCGTCTGGGTAGGAGTGTCGCCATTTATCCGTGTTACAGCTGTATATAGAGGGAGCGGCGCTCAGTCGGCCATTAAATTAAAGGACAAGTAAGTTTAGCACTGGATGACCCAGTCGTACAGCTTCAGTCATCAATAGGCTGGCGCGTTTTGGGGTCGAACTGCCGAGTAAAGTCCTGTGACATTCGAAACGCGTTAGTATTAGATTTTACAGGATTGAGTGGAGCTGAATATTTTAAGCAGCTCCGTGGCGCTAGGTTTGATCCAAGATGGACTCCTTATAGCTGGAGCATCCCCTCAGGAGCATTGATAGAGAGAGCATGTCCACAGCTGATGCTTGTGAGGTGACCTGATGAGGGGCACAAGGTGGACAGTGGTCGCCCAGGACTGCATGATTTTGGCACGTGAACACGCCTCCGTTGCCTGCCCCATATTTTTCACCCGTGTGCTATCAACGTTTTTTTGCAGATAGCACACCGACCCATTTATTTCTATGGGGCCTGGCACACCTTTGTGTATTTTATGGATCCAGGGCCAGTTCCTGTCCATTCCATTGATGGGAGTGAGAGAGTGCAGAAAATCCGTATTTTGCAGACAAAAATACGATGTGCACGAAGCCTTAGGACAGTATTCACTTGAATGGGTCCGCAATCCTGGAGATGCGGTGCGGAACAGAGGCACGGATTGGAAGCCTACGAAAGCTCTACGGAGCGCTTCTGTGGGTTTTCTGTCCGCGCCTCCGCACCGCAAAAAAGTAGTGCATGCACTACTTTTTTGCGACGCGGATTGCGGACCCCATTCTCCGTGGTCCGCAAGCGGCGGCCCCAATGGTTGTTGCCCATGCATTGTAGCACGGGCCCTGCTAGCACATGTTCGTGTACATGAGGCCTTATTCGAAGTCCATGAAATAATGAATTAATACATGGAAAACTGTATATCCCCGAGCGTCCCCTGAAGAGGGGAGGGTTGCTTTAGCTGCCTATTTCTTGGAATTGGTAGCAGATAAAAAAAATGGTTCTGAACTTCTTTGAAAGCTGTCATTCCAAGCTTTCAATTGATACAAAAAGCACACACAGCATTGTATCCAGTATATCAAAAGATATAGCTGTTAGAAATCGAGTCGGGAGAGAGCTGCTTTTACTTTCAGTTTCAGCCGGGCACTTGGGAGCTGTTTTCCAGCAGAATAAAAGTGCTTTTCCTGGACATGGAATAAAGATACATAGTACACATACACAGGTATGCTCCATGTTCCAAATTATTAAGTCATCACCCGTTAGAGTATACATCGAATTTTATTGAACAAACCTCCCAATGATAACAGTATATTCTTCAAAAATTAAAAAAAAAACTCTAAATGCACTGTTCCAAATTATTATGCACAGTAGAGTTTCTAAACATTTTATATGTTTTTAAGAACTGAAAATGCTTATTTGTGGAATTTGCAGCATTAGGAGGTCACATTCACTGAAATAAAAAGCTATTTAAATCCCAAACATCCTAACAGGCCAAGTTACATGTTCACATAGGAACCCTTCTTTGATATCACCTTCACAATTCTCGCATCCATTGAACTTGTGAGTTTTTGGACAGTTTTTGCTTGAATTTCTTTGCATGATGTCAGAATAGCCTCCCAGAGCTGCTGTTTTGATGTGAACCGCCTCCCACCCTCATAGATGTTTTGCTTGATGATACTCCAAAGGTTCTCTATAGGGTTGAGGTCAGGGGAAGATGGTGGCCACACCATGAGTTTATCTTTTTTTGCCCATAGCAGCCAATGACACAGAGGTCTTCTTTGCAGCATGAGATGGTGCATTGTCAGCATGAAGATGATTTTGCTCCTGAAGGCACGTTTCTGCTTTTTGTACCATGGAAGAAAGTTGTCTGTCAGAAACTCTATATACTTTGCAGAGGTCATTTTCACACCTTCAGGAACCCTAAAGGGGCCTACCAGCTCTCTCCCCATGATTCCGGCCCAAAACATGACTCCTCCACCTCCTTGCTGACGTCGCAGCCTTGTTGGTACATGGTGGCCATCCACCAACCATCCACTACTCCATCCATCTGGACCATCCAGGGTTGCACGACACTCATCAGTAAACAAGACTGTTTGAAAATGAGTCTTCATGTATATCTGGGCCCACTGCAACCATTTCTGCCTGTGAGCACTGGATAGGGGTGGCCGAATAGTAGGTTTATGCACCACAGTAAGCCTTTGAAGGATCCTACACCTTGAGGTTCGAGGGACTCCGGAGGCACCAGCAGCTTGAAATATCTGTTTGCTGGTTTGTAATGGCTTTTTAGCAGCTGCTCTCTTAATCCGATGAACTTGTCTGGCAGAAACCTTCCTCATTCTGCCTTTATCAGCACAAACACGTCTGTGCTCTGAATCAGCCACAAATCTCTTCACAGTACGATCATCACGCTTAAGTTTTCGTGAAATATCTAATGTTTTCATCCCTTGTCCAAGGCATTGCACTATTTGATGCTTTTCGGCAGCAGAGAAATCCTTTTTCTTTCCAATTTTACTTGAAAACAGTGTCCTGCTTAATATTGTGGAACATCCAGTTTTCCTTTAATTGGGCTCACCTGGCAAACTAATTATCACCGGTATCCGAGATTGATTTCAGTGATCCAAAGAGCCCTGAGACACAATACCATCAATGAGTTTCATTGAAAAACAAAAAATGTAATCTTTATGACACTTAAATCCAATTTTCTTAATTTGGAACATGGTGTAGGTGAAAGACTCCCTTTAAAGAAGAAACGTGGCTTTATTAGTGACCAGCAGGGGGCAGCAGTGATAGACTTTTTTTTTTTGCAGCTTTGTACCTAACTAGAGTAGAAGTCTCCATGTAAGTCCATCCGTAAAACATAACCAAAAGCCCAGACTTGCAGAGTTACTCCTCTGCTTATGTAGATTTTATGCGGCAGAGCGATTAATAAATCAGCATCTTGCAGTGAGGAGTTTCCTTGTGTCCACCGCATACAGAATTTTGTTTCGCACTTGGCAGTCGTTACTCGGAGATAATTTATAGTTTTGAGGAAAGTCAAGTGAAAAAAAAACACCAACCTTAAACTTTTCTTTAGTCCAACTTTTCCTTAAAGGGGAGGGGTAGACTCTTACATCTGCTTTAGCTGCCTATTTCTTGGGATTAGTAGCAGATAAAAAAATGGTTCTGAACTTCTTTGAAAGCTGGCATTCCAAGCTTTCAATTGATACAAAAAGCACACACAGCATTGTATCCAGTATATCAAAAGATATAGCTGTTAGAAATCGAGTCGGGAGAGAGCTGCTTTTACTTTCAGTTTCAGCCGGGCACTTGGGAGCTGTTTTCCAGCAGAATGGAGAATAAGTCTCCATGTAAGTCCATCCGTAAAACATAACTAAAAGCCCAGACTTGCAGAGTTATTCCTCTGCTTATGTAGATTTTATGCGGCAGAGCGATTAATAAATCAGCATCTTGCAGTGAGGAGTTTCCTTGTGTCCACCGCATACAGAATTTTGTTTCGCACTTGGCAGTCGTTACTCGGAGATAATTTATAGTTTTGAGGAAAGTCAAGTGAAAAAAAAACACCAACCTTAAACTTTTCTTTAGTCCAACTTTTCCTTAAAGGGGAGGGGTAGACTCTGACATTTGCAGTCCTGAGGCGGTGAAGGGGGGGGGCGTGAGATTAAACTTGTTTCTTTATTTTATTATCTCTTCAGTGAAAAGTGCAAGTAGCCAGAATTGACCGGTGCGGCTCCATATGCAGGTGATAAAAGCCGGCATCGCTAAATTAATCTCCCACTTACTCCGGGAGCAGGTCGTTAATTGTCCTCTCTGCTTGCTGTCGATATAATGTGAAAATTTTCATTCCCCATTCAAGACAAGGAAGGGGGGGGGGGGGGGGAGGTTGTAGCCGAAAATGTTAGCATTTGCATTTTTATTTGTTGATTTATATAAAGGACAGCCTCTCCCGGCAATCCATCACTTTGGTGACACCCCGAATATGAATAATGTATTGTGGATTTGGTGGTTACAATCTGTAATAAGCGCCGGCGACTCGGCAAGAATCTTAACGAACCCCGGCAAATGTAATATTTATCGACTCATAAACTTTATTGCTTTCGAGGTTCAATAATACTGACCATAGGACATTAATATCACTTATCCCGGTTTTATTTAGGGCAGTTCTGCAAAATAACCAGTCTATTTAACGCTCGCTGGGAAATAATTTCAATTTACAGCGTCCAACGAGCAACATGGAAAAACGGTTAATTGGTGACCGAACCCGCCGAATCTCCCGCCTGCCGCTCGGTCGGCTCGCGGTTTTCCTAACATTTCTTTATTAGATTTAAATGGGTTTTAATGTACTTGGAATAGTGTGCGTCAGTGGGCCGTGTTTTTTTTTCCCCAGCTGTTAACATTGTGAATATCCATAAAGCTTAGTTGTTGACAAGGCATCCGGATATACAGAGTGTTGTAGACTAGAGGGGACAAGAGGGGCCTGGATGTATTTTTGGAGGGTAATAATATTACAGGTTATAGTTACTAGAGAGGGGTCGTTGATCCAGGGAGTTATTCTGATTGCCTGATTGGAGTCGGGAAGGAATTTTTTTCCCTAAAGTGGGGAAAACTGGCTTCTACCTCACAGGGTTTTTTGCCTTCCTCTGGATCAACTTGTAGGAAAACAGGCCGAACTGGATGGACAGATGTCTTTTTTTCGGCCTTATAAACTATGTTACTATGTTACCTTGTCTGGAAAGCTGAACCCTCACTAAGTATCTCTCTGTCAGTGTATGAATGCCAAAGAAAATGGATCGGACGTGCTTGCCGAAAGAGCCTGCTGGCATGATGGGGGTAGTTGTCTGGGCCATGTTTAGGTAGGTAATAAATGCCAGAACAGGACATCACCTGGAGCATCATAATGACTCCGCCAAGTCACCATCTTCCATTGCTCGGGTTCTGATACTTACACGCCCATTGTACATGGTTTCGGCAGTGGACCAGGGTCGGCACGGGCGCTGTGACCGTTCTGCAGCTACACAATCCCATAAACGACAAGCAGCGATACCGACACCTTTCTGTCGTCGCCGTTGTCAGACCAGTTGGGCTAGGCTCACACCTATCAATGCCTTGGATGACCATTGGCCTGTTGCTGGTTCACCAGTTGCCCACTTTTGGTCAATACTATCCACTACATACCGGGAACACCCCACAAGACCTACCATTTTGGAGATGACTTGTCCATGGCCGTCTAGTCGTCAAAATCTGGCCTTTGTGAAAGTCGCTGAGGTCCTTCCGCTGGCCCATTTTCCTACATCAGCTACAAGAATGAACTTGATCTGTGCTTTTCAGGTTTATCACAGAAAAAACTGCATAAACAAGGGTAAAATAAATGTTCGGATATCCAACTGCTCCATTCACATCCCTGGCTGCATCCACAGCCTGCCGGATCGTCGCTGCCAGGTTTCCGTCAGGCCGCATTTACTATAACGGGGACTGGTGGGAATCTGGCCGCAACCTGACAAATATGACGTGAATCGGCGGAACGAAAACCGCGATTGTGACACTAGCCTTAGGCCTCTTTCACACGAACTATATGGATTGGCTCAGGGAACGCTCAGGAAAACTCGCACCATTTTGCATGCAAGTTAGTTTTGTCTGCGATTGCGTTCAGTCGTTCAGTTTTTTCCGTGCTGGTGCGATGCGTTTTGATGCGTTTTTCACTCACGTGATTAAAAATTGACGGTTTACAAACAACATCTCTTAGCAACCATCAGTGATAAACACATTGCGTCCGGACTTTCTTCAGGATACAATGCGTTTTTCACTGAAGCCCCATTCGCTTCTATGGGACCAGGCCTGCATGAAAAACGCAGAATATAGAACATGCTGAGTTTATCACACAACGCAGAACTGATGCGTGAAAAAAAAAAAATGTTCATGTACAGAGACCCATGGAACTGAATGGGCCAGGATTCAGCGCAGGTGCTATGCGTTCACGTCATGCATGGCACCCGCGTGGAAAACTCGCTCGTGAGAAAGGGGCCTTACACATTAGCGTCCTGTAACAGGAAGCAACCAACATCCCTGCTCAGATTTGGATGTGAATGGAGACCATACAAAGTGAATTTACATTTTGAATGAACACTGTACTATGGTGTTTAGTGTGGACATGGTCGATATTATGTTGCCCCTACATTGCAACTGAGTCAAATAACAAATTCATCTCTGCTACATCTATATCTAGTGTCAGGTATACATAAAAATCCATAAGACTTCCGCCACCGATACGCCAGATGTAAGGGAAGGGCCGGCGTGGTCTGTCCTGTATGATAAGAGTTGATATTTGGAGGTCACCGCACCTGATGGTGATGATGGGGGGGTAGATACCACAAGCTTCAGAAGATGACAGGAGGATTTTGTTTCCTTTAAATTCTATATATTAGCAAAAGATATAAGATGGAGGAATCTGGTTGCAACTGATAGAATATTATCATAAGTTTCAAAGGGGCCGCAGCTTATTACAGATCTCCTGATAGATGGAAGAAAAGAGGATCCGGTTTTTAAGGGTTAAGAAGGTGTGCAGCTCGGAGACTTAGAAGACGGAGCAGATGGAGGAGATGTGTCGGCAGCACCGGAATATGTCATGTTAGATGTCGGCTCGCATGTAAGAACGCTTTGAGATGAAGGTGGCAAGAGAGAAAACGTGTGAGGTCTATGGAGGAGATGTGTAGTAAAAGTGGCCTCCACCACCTCCCACCAGTATGTAGTAAGAGTGGTGGGAACACTGCATTGTAATGTTCCTCTGTTATGTCTCTTGGCAAGGTATGTATGAATTGACAGCTGGGCCTTAGCATTTCCCTTTGTCAATAGGGATGGGTTCTTTCTATGAGAAGAGCTATAGACATTGTCTCCAAAAATTCAGGTTGGACATGTCCCTGAGTAAGTGCGCTTTTTCTATGTCAAGATTAGAGCCTCTGTGGTGACGCAGGTCAGGACCGAGCAGGACTCCGAGGTGGTAAGAGGTAGAGACAGATTTGTTTAGACTGTGTGGCAGTAGTGAGGTGCTGTCACATCTGTGCCCTACTTCAGCTGGGAAGACAGGGGTCTATTCCAGGCAGATGGTGTGACTGGGGAGCACCACATATGAGACAGTGACGGTCGTGGAGAGTTGTCACAGCTGAGGCTTTCTGATCTGGTGGTGGTGGAAGCAACCATCACCACAAACTCGACCTGAGACCTGCAGGACAGACGCTACTACTGGTATCCAGGCCTTGAGAGGCGGTTTATGTGCTCCAGTCCGGATGAAAACTGCTGTTGTGATGCAAGCCTTTGGTGCCCACTTCAGTACGTGTAACCAACAAGTTGTGTGCCTTTGTGCAAGTGTAACAGACAAGCTTGTGCCTCGTGATTACGTGGTAACCTTTGGAGAAGCACAAGTAGATGTGTGGTAGATATGAGTTGTCAGAGAAGTACTGGAAACCCTCAGATTCTCTGATAAAACATTTCAGCGTTTACAGTGCTAGAAGTTCTTTATATATTATGTTGATTGTGGCTTGCTGTCGGTGAATAAAGTCAATCTAGTTTAGACCCAGTACCTGAAAACCAGGATTGGACTGGCCCGCCAGAGGACCTGCTGATCCAGAGTAAAAAAACGTCAGATGTTCGGCAGACGACAACCACATCTGGAGATGGCTTAGCGGCCAGTTACCTTCCATTAGGAACTATTGGACCATGTCACCATGTGCTTTTGCCACAAATCCGTGTGGTTTTTGTAATTGATATGGCTGTGCAGTAGTGCAGGTAACTATGATCACTGCCTCACTGTGACGCGGCTATCACATTGCAGAGGCTTCATGTGACTGTACCTCAAATATGATATGTTCAGTATGTACAATGATAACCTAGATTGTGAGGACATTACAGGGTTCTCTGAGATTTATAAAAGCTTGGGCAACCTCTATAAGTGGCCTGAAATAACAAATGAATGGATACTCACCTGTTTTCTCCTCTGCACTCTGGTCCTGACTGCAGCAGTGAAGTTCTGTGCACACAGGTCACTGCAGCCACTCACTGGGCTCAGCAGAGATGTCCCATTCAAGGTCGCCACTCACTGGGCTCAGCAGAGATGTCCCATTCAAGGTCACCACTGCAGCCACTCACTGGGCTCAGCAGAGATGTCCCATTCAAGGTCACCACTGCAGCCACTCACTGGGCTCAGCAGAGACGTCCCATTCAAGGTCACCACTGCAGCCACTCACTGGGCTCAGCAGAGACGTCCCATTCAAGGTCACCACTGCAGCCTCTCACTGGGCTCAGCAGAGACGTCCCATTCAAGGTCACCACTGCAGCCACTCACTGGGCTCAGCAGAGACGTCCCATTCAAGGTCACCACTGCAGCCACTCACTGGGCTCAGCAGAGACGTCCCATTCAAGGTCACCAGTGCAGCCACTCACTGGACTCCGCAGAGATGTCCCATTCACATGTGAGTCCAGCAATTGTCTGCAGCAGTGGCTTATGCTCAGAATGCCACTACTGCTGCAGCCAAAAAGAGGACATCAGCAGCAAAAGGACTGGCGGATTACAGAGAAAAATGAAAGGACACTCACCTGTTTTCTCCTCTGCACTCTGGTCCTGACTGCAGCAGTGAAGTTCTGTGTACACAGGTCACCACTGCAGCCATTCACTGGGCTCAGCAGAGACATCCCATTCACATCTGAGTCCAGCAATTGTCTGCAGCAGTGGCTTATGCTCAGAATGCCACTACTGCAGCCAAAAAGAGGATGTCAGCAGCAAGAGGACTGGAGGATTACAGAGAAAAATGAATGGAGACTCACCTGTTTCTTCAAGCTCTGCGCTTTGGTCCACCCACCATTGACGTCACCTTCTTGGCTGCAGCAATGGCATTCCGTCCACACATCTCTGCTGAGGCCAGTGATTGGCTGCAGCGGTGACCTGTGTGCGCAGAACTTCACTGCTGCTGTCAGAAAAACAAAGAGCAGCATTCATGTATTATTTTAGGGCATTCATTGGGTCTGTTCAGGTTTTCAACAAGCAGACATATTGATAAATTTATTTTTAATAAAAGCAGAGAGCTCTATAAGCAGGCTGCCGAGTATCATTTGAGGGATGATTATAAGGACACCGCACGTTCCGCTAATGCAATGTCATCATTAAGGGAAGATGAAATTGTCCCTTTCATGTGTGATTAGGAACCCTTAGCCTGGAAATGTCCGTGTCTGCGTGTTACATGTGTAAGTGCTTCTGCTGTCATACAACATCTGTGTACGAAAGCAGCGAGTGCATCCAATTTATTGTTCTGCCGCCGCTTTAATCTTTATCGGCTCCTCGCATTCTTCGCCGCAGCGCTCCGCTCCTTTGTTCGCCGGCTTTGAAGATGTTTTTACAGCCTTCGTGTAATTTATGATTCAAGTCACAATTAGTAAGAGGTGGCAGCAAGACGGAGCAAAGAGCTTTAAATTAGCTGCTTATAGCACAGATCATAATCGCTTCGGTAAAATCATTAACTCTTGTCTGTCTCATCTCCGACGCCACCACGTGCCCGATGCAAGGAATTCTACCTGTTAGAGAAGAGACAAGTGCGTGTGTCCTGATGCAGCAGAGCCGGACTTCTTTAGGTTTACGGAATATGGAGTAGGTGTGTACAGGCACAAGAAAATGGCCGTGGGGTGTTTGTGGGTAACGCTACATCACAAAAAAGGGTGAATTTTTAGTCAATTTTTTTAAGGGAATTCTATCCCTGTGTCTGAAAAACTCTAAATATTCTTCCTGCTCTACAGCCAAGAACAGGGACTTGGGGTCCTCATTCCAGCTAACGGTGGGGTGGTCAGGACCAGGTTCCCCTTATAAAGCATCTTAGCTGAGCAGCATACAGCAGCATATAGCTGAGCGGCTGTCCCTTCAGATACCTGATCCCTGGTATCACATGCGGCTGTCCTTTAGATACCTGATCCCTGGTATCACATGTGGCTGTCCTTCAGATACCTGATCCTGGTATCACATGGTGATACCTGATCCCTGGTATCACATGCGGCTGTCCTTCAGATACCTGATCCCTGGTATCACATGTGGATGTCCTTCAGATACCTGATCCCTGGTATCACATGTGGATGTCCTTCAGATACCTGATCCCTGGTATCACATGTGGATTGTCCTTCAGATACCTGATCCCTGGTATCACATGTGGATGTCCTTCAGATACATGATCCCTGGTATCACATGTGGATGTCCTTCAGATACCTGATGCCTGGTATCACATGCGGCGGTCCTTCAGATACCTGATTGCCTGGTACACATGCGCGGTCCTTTCAGATACCTGATGCCTGGTATCACATGCGTCCATCAGATACCTGATCCCTGTATCACATGCGGCTGATACCTGGTCCTTCATCCTGACTGGTATCACATGTGGCTGTCTTCAAACCTGCTGGTATCACATTGCGCTGTCTTCAGATACCTTCCTGTTGCTGTCACTTGGTCTTATCTTGATACCTGATCCCTGATCACATCGGCTGTCTTCATACCTGATGCCTCACATGCGGCTGTCCTTCAGATACTGATGCCTGGTATCACATGTGGCTGTCCTTCAGACACCTCCCTGATCACATGTGGCTGTCCTTCATGATCCCTGGTATCACATGTGGCTGTCCTTCAGATACCTGATCCCTGTATCACATGCTCCTTCAGATACTGTCCTGCATGAGATACTTGATGTCTGATCACATGAGTTGTCCTTCAGATACCTGATCCATCACATGTGGATGTCCTTCAGATCCTGACATGCAGGTATCACATGTGGATGTCCTTCAGACACCTGATTGGTACACATGTATCCTGACTGTATCATATCCTATACTTTCACACTAATCACATTAAAGCTGCATTCACAGTTCTGCTGTTTCCTTGGTTGCTCTCAGTTTGCAGGAGCTCATCTATCCACTGTCATCTCAAATGTGTCACTCTCCAGCTGTTGCAGAACTACGACTCCCAGCAGACTATATCCTGACTGCAGTGAACTATTGTGATCCGGGAACATTGCCCCGTGTGACCATGGACAAAAAGCTAGTCCAGTCACAATTAGCATCTAAGGGAGTTCTGGTTTTCTAATGCAACTTTTTTATTTATTTTGTGTTTTCATTCTCTGCTTGCTGTCGGAATGGGAACATTTATTATTTGCACCCAAAAGTCCATCCTGCCCTGGGACTTCTCACAGCTGAGGTTTTGTTACAGTTGTATCCCACCTAAATAACATGAACAGCACTGACCCTTCCTGTTTGCTATCAGCCTGGAGTGTGGCCTTTTTTCACTGCAGTCTGTACAATATTAGATCAGGGGTCAGCAACCTTCAGCACTCCAGCTGCTGAGAAACTACAACTCCCACCAGGCACACTGGCTTTGCTGTTCTTGTAACTCCCATAGAAGTGAATGGAGCATTTTGGGGGTTGTAGTTTCAGAACAGCTGGAGTGCCGCAGGTTGCAGATCCATGCCCTAGATGAATTGATTCTATCTGCTGTGGAAAAACAACAGCTTCAAGATATTATATGTACGTAAATTATATAAATTTTCCTTCAGATCACCAAAAAAAAATAAAAAAAAAATCACAAATTGTGGCCGCAGCTTTTGCTGTATGCCTCAATGACTTTTCTTCTGCCTGGCAATGAAAGAGTTAACTATCCTGGAAGCCATGCTATTATCTGCTGGCGGAGTCAGATGTGGGACGTTGTGCGTCACTTGTTTTCTCGCTGTGATCTTATCCGTACACGTGACCCATGTCACCGGCGGACCAGTCTCAGAACCGACAGTAAATTGCAGAGCTGCGCGGCGCGACCCCTGACACTGCGGCACTCCGTACCTGCCAGGCAGCCGGCATTGTTTACTCAGGCTCCAGACTTAGCCTCTAATTGGCTGCTCACTCATAAAACGCAGCCACCTGTCACATTGCTTAACCCGCATGTGAGGTTAGATAGCTGTGTGCTTTGTGGAAATGCCACGGAGCATTGCTGGGCGCATAATAAAGGACAGCTTATCAGCCATTTAAAAAAAACATAGGAAACGACTCCCCAGACAGGTGCGAGAGCGGCCAAGTCTCAGTCACTCCGTGCAGGCAGCGCTCGGGGCTTTCAAATCAAGGAGCGTCTGTGAACGAGATCCCAGTTCTTCATGGCATCTTATTAGCAGAACCTGACGGTACAAGGTGGGGGGCTGCGTTCTATAAACCGAGCCGCAAAACATCCCGCAGGGGGCGCTGTACTCCTCCTTCCCTTTACTCCCCTCTTATCCTACCTTATGGTAATGTATTTACTGGTTCAGGGCCTGGGTATTTTGGGCCTTCAGGATCGGATACAGTTAACGTTTTTAGAATGCGTCGTGGATGTAACGTCTGTAGCCTTTTTTTATTTGTTTTGCTACCAATACAGGGTTCTTATATATATTTTTTGCATTTTTATACACATCGTTTTTGTTCTTTTTTCATATTTTTTTTTACAATTTTGAGAAACTACCGTAGTTACTTTTATATTCTATATTTTTTTTATTTCTAGTGGTCCTATAGATGGACAGTTTAATAAGAACAGCATTTCATACGCTGTACTTCATCTGTGCTCCGCTGGTGTCTGATGAGGCCTTGATGATTGTGGCGCAACTCGGTCTGTCCGTGCACCAGAGCTGAAATCTGTACCAGCTAAGGCAGAGAACAGCCGGATCTGGCACTGTGAGATGTTACCGGAGTGTGGTCCGGCGGAGATCCAGCTGCTACCCAGCAAATATGTCCGGATTCAGCCGGGCAAAAACCCCTGTGAGTGAAAGAGGCCTAAGGCTACTTTCACATCTATGCTTTATTTTACGGTGTTCAGTTCCGTCATAGGATCTCAAAACCGGAGGAAAACGCTTCAGTTTTGTCCCCATTCATTGTCAATTGGGACAAAACGGAACGGAACGCATCAGAATGGATTCCGGATCCAGCAAAAACGCAGATGCGAAAGTAGCCTAATTTTTCTGGTATAAATTATAATAGATGTGACAGCCCGCCTTGCCCTATGCAGCAGAAGGAGGCAAAAAGTCACACGTTTGTTATTGTCTCCACTGTTCTGTCACAGGGGGTTGATAAATCTCCCCTATAGTGTTACCCTAAAATAGATTTCCTGTTTGTGTTCTTCATCTCCCGTCAATTTTAAAATATTTCATGCCCATTTTAGAGAGTTGAGTTACGACAATTATCTTTTTGTTGGGTGGAGTATTTTTAATTATTTTAGGCCTCGTTCACATTTCCGTGTCAGTGTCACGTTCGTAAAAAAAAAAAGTGTATGTGTTTTATCCGTGAAGTATCCGTGGTTGGTCTGTGTGTCTGTTTTTACCATCCGTGTGTCATCCGTAATTTACTGACATTGCTCAGCTAAAAATTAATTTTCAAAGAATCTCTTATTAGTCATCAGAGAACAACGGACGTAACCCGGACACAACACGGATGTGTGTCAGTGATTTTCACCGACCCATAGACTTCAATGGGCGTGCTTGGTCCGCATCACAGATCAAAGAAGTGCATGTCCCCGTGATATTTTTTTTTTACTGACCAATGCTGAAATGTGAACATTTGTATAGCGGTTGTGCTTGGTATCGCGCTCAGCCTCCTTCCCTTCTATGGTGATCGATGAATGTGTTTTCACTTGGCCTAGGGAACAGCTGATTGACAGGGCTCCCGCGTGTCGGACCCCCACCAATCAGCTGCTGCTGACCTACCCAGAGGACAGGAAAACCCCTTTAACCATTTGCTGTATGTGTACATTGGTGTGGGTTTTACAGACCAGGACCACCTGCCTTATATGTATTCCAGACATCCTACACGTCTGAGGTTGGAATACCCCTTTAAGTATTTTCTAAATGACATAGCTGTACAGTTGTGGGTCTTCCGTAGTATGCTGTGTGTGCACAGTGAGCAAGTAAAGGGTGCACACAGACCTGAAAGCTGTGGACGTGCCTGGAGTATAAGGCCCATTGTTACATGGAGAGCTTTTACAGCCATTTTTCAGACTTTTTTATTTTTTTCCTCGGCCCCCGTCCTCCCAGGTCTAGGTATGACGTGAGGCCATCATATTATTCAGCTACAATGAGAAAGCTCTGCAATTCTGCTTCACCCACTTTGCACAATGTGAAGAGATTGCGGTGAATAATGCCCTGTAATGTGCTTGTGCTGCCCTCCTTATCATTGTAAAATGATGGTATTGATCCGTGGGATCTAATATACGGGGCCGGAGGACCACAATGTGCCATTCGCTGCTTTTTCATTAAATAGCCCCCACCCCCCTCACAGCTCATTCATTCTGCACATTGAGAGCATCATATAAATTCTAGGTTATTACTTCTGTCAAACTCCTATTCTGCTCCAGGATATTGGGGTGATATGAAGTTATGGCTGTGTGCTCCTGGGTTTACCCCACCTCATATGGTCTTCATTTCTCAGATCGCCTGGTGTTAGTCATGTTCCAACCAGGAACGTGTAAAATGAATGGAGCAGAAGAGCCATTTGCAGAGTTTACATTTTACAATTTCACTTATGCTCCAGTCACATCCGAAGCTGTATTCACATTGCTTGCTGCCAGGGCTGTGGAGTCGGTAAGCCAAAGCCCCGACTCTGACTCCTCAATTTCCTCTAACTCCGACTCCCTCATACATGGCACATGTTTAAGCGATAACTTAATTTAAGCTTTTTATCACCCTTATAATAAAATAATCAGGCTATTTAGGTAGAAGATAAAATATATTATATTTATTATTATCCTGCTCTGTCTCCTCTGCTCTGGCTGTGGGGGGGTCTTCAGCAGTTATTAGCATATATTAACTTACTGTGACAGAGCAGGAGGTTGTGATCTCTAACACAATTACAGGTACAGCCAGGCTTCTCAGTCCTCACAACACATGGACCTTTTGCTTACTGCATGTAATCGCTCAGAGCTCAGTCCCATCAATCCGTGGGGGTAAGGTCTCTCCTGCTCTCAGCCAATCAGATAACAGTCTTTCTGGTCTGCAGGTTACCATAGAAACCTGTGTGCAGTGAGAGACCTGCTGAACTGTCTATAGTTCACGACTGACCAATGGGTTTAGAAAATGTCTTCTTTATATTGAAAGCTAATCTTTGTAACTAGTGAGAAAACCCCTTTAATCCTGTTTTCTCTAGTAGATCTGAGATGAGTGCAGCCATTCCTTCCCAGTGCCTTTTTCCTCTGATCTGTAGCGGAGGAGCTTCACTACTGAGCATCTACATAAAAGGGCATCACACAGTCATCTCAACTAAAAGCCCTAGATCAGGAATAGAATAGATATTTATAGGACATTTAATCATGTTCCCAAATTCTTATGAAAATTCAGCACATACTGCATTGAACTAATTGCACCAATTTATTATATATTTTTTTGGTCCATTTTATAACAACTCAGACTCCACCAATATGGACACCGACTGACTCCACAGCCCTGTTTGCTGCATTGGTGGTCCGGAGTTTTGTAGGGGGTCTGGAGGAAGCAGAGCTCTCAAGCGAGGGGTCATCATTACTAAGAACTATATGATCAGATATGATGACACAACATGGGGACTCTCTAAGCGTTTTTATCTTTGCAAAATGGTGTCTAGACATCCTATAGTTAGGCTAGTCCCACATCTACGCTGAAGTTATCCGGCAGGCTGCCCCAACAGAAGAACAGCCTGCCGAAGTTCACCGTATCCGTCTAGCAAGATAGGGGCATGCAGCGGCGGAGCCCATTGACTATAATGGGATCCGGCAGGGAATCGGCCACCTTCTACCAATTACCGATTCTAGTAATCTGGCATGCCTGATACCCTATTTAAATTGCCTACACCAGCTGATGACTACCTCAACTCTGCTATTTTAAAGTTCTGCATTCATAGCTTCTTTGTCTCGTTTCCCTCCAGGTACGAGACCTCTCTCATCGACATGCTGGACGCCATCAGCCCCATTGCTGCAGAGAGACAACGACCTCAGACCTATGATTTCAGTATCCTAAGCCCGACCCCCCGCAGCAGGTCCAAGTCCTTCCAGCCAGCTGTCAGGAGACGTGAACCCCCCAGTGTGGATCCAGAAGAGCGAGAGATGCTGGAGGAGATCTTCTTCATCTGCTGACGGGCTGCAGAACATAGACCTTAAACGCTGCGATCACTGCGGGGTAATCATTGTGCCCGCAGCATCACGAACCTCACCAAGGAGGCTACAAGTGACCAACATGCACATTATGAGTGTTTTTTTTTTTTTGCATCAATTTAAGAGGGTTTGTATAAAGCAGCAGTGAGGAGCCACATTCCCAGCGGTGCCTTAGAGCTCCCCAAACCCTGCCATAACAATGAAATGCGGTGGAGCGTTACACGGTTTTTTTGCCTTTCTTTTTTTTAAATAATTTATTGAGCAGATTTTTGTGTGAACACATTTATACTTTCGCTGTAATTTGCTACTAGGCTCCATTTCAATACGAGCCACAGATGAGCTTTCAATAAGCAGGATCATCATGCCCATTAACCCAAGATCAATATGTAAGCTGCACGGACCCTGCAGCTCTACATGGAATTAAAGCATGCATATTGTTTTATGAGCCTTAGCCTGCATGCCATTAATGGATTCACCTTTTTCTTTTTTGCACTTTTATTTTCTTGCTTTATATATACATACAGGTTCTGTCATTCTTCTGACTTTAGGATGTTGAATAGCATATCTCACAATATGGGGTATAAACACTACCTAAACATGAGTCACTTTACATATAAATTGCATTATTTATCCTGTACTGATCCTGCATTACATCCTGTATTATACTCCAGAGCTGCACTCACTATTCTGCTGGTGGAATCACAGTGTACTGTACAATACAAAGGGCACTACTTACATACATTACTTATCTTGTACTGATCCTGAGTTACATCCTGTATTATACTCCGGAGCTGCACTCACTATTCTGCTGGTGCAGTCACTGTGTACATACATTACTTATCTTGTACTGATCCTGCGTTACATCCTGTATTATACTCCAGAGCTGCACTCACTATTCTGCTGGTGGAATCACAGTGTACTGTACAATACAAAGGGCACTACTTACATACATTACTTATCTTGTACTGATCCTGAGTTACATCCTGTATTATACTCCGGAGCTGCACTCACTATTCTGGTGCAGTGTTGTAATGCTGGTGGAATCACAGTGTACTGTACAATACAAAGGGCACTACTTACATACATTACTTATCTTGTACTGATCCTGAGTTACATCCTGTATTATACTCCAGAGCTGCACTCACTATTCTGCTGGTGGAGTCACTGTGTACATACATTACATTACTTATCTTGTACTGATCCTGAAGTTACATCCTGTATTATACTCCAGAGCTGCACTCACTATTCTGCTGGTGCAGTCACTGTGTACATACATTACATTACTTATCTTGTACTGATCCTGAGTTACATCCTGTATTATACTTCCAGAGCTGCACTCACTATTCTGCTGGTGGAGTCACTGTGTACATACATTACATTACTTGTCCTGTACTATTTCCAAGTTATATCCTGTATTATACTCCAGAGCTGCAGTCACTGTGTACATACATTACTTATCCTGTACTGATCCTGAGTTACATCCTGTATTATACTCCAGAGCTGCACTCACTGTTCTGCATGCTGTTTTGGAAACCTCTAACTTATCATTGTTGCAGAGCTCGTATAATACAGAGGGCCTCAAGTAATAGCTTATTGGCATGGTGCTGATGGTGCTGAGAGTCAAACCCCAAACAATCTGATATTGACGACCTGTTCAGAGGCCAAGCCATCAATATCCTGACCAGACACACGTGGCCGCCATTTCAGCCACTCCATCATAGAAGTCCACACATCGTTCAGTGGGAATTAAGAATCAGGCATGTTGAACTTATACCTGCCCGATTTATCCTCCCCCGGTCATTTGCCGTTGGGCGATCAGGAGGCCCCTGCACATTATCTCATCCATATGTCCATCTTACATGTCCTCATAGAGTATACGGTGTCTTCTGCCCAGATTTCTCATGACGTATATCCTGCCCCTTTAAGTGGCCATCAGTCCCATCGCTGTGAGAATGTTCTTGGTTTTATAATGACCCCCTTTTCAGGAACCAGTGTGTATTTTCCGAAAGCTGTAATTTCCACAATATTGCTCGTTCCCCGTCTAATTACACAGCGGCAGCATTTATTTCCACTTTGTGAAGCTTTTCGTCCACTAAACAATAAGCGCTTCTATAAATCTGTACCCAAACTGTAATTAAATCTGGAAATTGTAAGGGGGGGGGTTCAAAAAGTCGAACACAATTACAGAGCTTCCATGGAAATTACCATCCAGCAGTGCGGACGGGATGGAAAACCATTACAGAGAAGCTGAACAGCCGCCCATCCCACCGTCCTCATCATCACCGGATGGCCTCGTTCAGACAGGTGTGCTGTACCTGTGTTTAAGAGTCTGTGTTTGGGATATAACACCTAATATCCTACTCCCCCAGCCCACATGTGTACCGAACCGAACTTACAGAACTGCAGATGATGCTGCGTGCTCGGACCAGGGGGTCTGCTATTCCATGCATGGCTCTTAGATATGAGTACAACATACCCCTATGAATGTGATCTGTATGGAAACCCAATGATAATAATATTTGGGGGGGCACTACCTGGGACCCCACTGATATATCATGACCATTCTATAAGTGAATGCAGTCTATTGCTTCCTGTTGTCATCTGTGTCAGGATAGGTCATCAATATCTGATCAGCTGTTTGAAGCACCGCGGCTTCTTCAGTCTCCTCCTAGGCCACGAACATCATGTTCATATGACCCAGGTGCAGCTCACTCCCATTCAAATGAATGGGCCTGGGCTGCAATACCAAGCATGGCCACTATACAATGTATGGCGCTGTGCTTAATAAGCTGTGGGGAGGCTGGAGTGCTCACCAAAGCACCGTGGCCTCTTCAATCAGCTGATCGGCGGGAGTCCGACCTCCACAATCAAATATTAATGACCGTACCTGAGGATAGGTCATCAATGTCTTATTCCCGGGAACCCCCTTTAGTTTTAAAAGGGCTTGTACGTGTAAGTTCTGTGTCTAGACTCTAAGCAGCTCATTCTCTCTATCACAGGAGGAAATCCCAGCAGAAATCAGCAGCCTGTTATCCCTATGTCTGCAGCTCTAGGGAAGTAATGAAATATCTTTAAAAAATTTTGCGTGCTTTGATGCCGCTAATTAATGTGCCAAGTAACAGCGCCCTCTGGTGTGAGGAGGCAGCAAAACCTCCATGTAATTCATCTAGCTCCACCATGACGATACTAGCCTTTGCGTATTATTTTTAAGTTGTGCAGCAATGGATGGGTTAAATCTTGATACTCATAGTAGCCTAATTTCTGTTGTTTTCTCAAGTGCATGACATTATTACATAGCCACAGAGTGACTTCTTCCCCCACGTTCCCAGGAAGGCAGACACCAGCTTTTCACTTCTGAGCTGATTCATTCCATATCACATGCAGTGTCAGTGTAGGGATCTGCTGTCCTGATACAAAGCTCTGTGTGCCCTGCTTCTCATTGCTTAATCGTAGAGTTCAAGGATAACGTTTCTGAAGCTCACCACTAGGGGGAGCCTACTGTATACAGATTGTTATTGAGCTCTGGGAAGCTCCCAGGCTCCCCCTTGTGGTGGCCGCAGGTATTACTTTATCTTTTAACTTTGTACAAGGAATTTGGAGCTCTGTAGAAAATAAATTGAGCACCTCTATGAAGATATGTTGTATAGCTTCCAGTGTGCTGTCTTCTCAACCACTACTCGGATTCTCTCTATTTTTTTTTTTTTGTTACTTTTTCTTGATTTGTATTCCTTTTTTGCAGAGTTAATACATTCCCGCTGATTTTACACCTTAATTATGTTCTAATATTTTACTTATGCAATGATTTTTATTTTCTTTGATCTGTTTTTGGCCTTATACCTGACACAGCATGAAGAATTTTTATATGACTGAGAGAAAATAAACCCTGGTGTAAGACTGCAGCCTTGTGTCACTATTCTATACCTCAGCCTATTGATCCTGTAATTTGCAGCCAGGATTACCCGCACGATCTAAAGAAATGGGATCGGGCCGTACACTGTGATTTCCTGATGGCCTCTGCTAAGTTTTGATGGTGAGGATCCATACAGATCATGTTGGGTTCATTGTCCCTACTGCCTGCAGTGTAAAGAATGGAGAGTTTTTACACTGGTTGTCATGGCCACGCCCATTGAGACTTTTTCATTGTATACTTCATGTATTGTCTTTATGGATTTTCAGATTTCACACATGTATTTCCCTGTATATGATTGAGTGTAGTGGCATACATAGAGAAGTAAGGGCCCCCCACACAAGACAGAAGGGTTTCTGCCTAAACCCCTTGGGACAGTTTTTCCACTGCGTCATTTGCTAAAAGTTGCTCCTTTAGAGAGTCCTGACCGAGTTTTTACCTCCAGTAGAAGAGGAGATAATCCAACTAAGACTAGGCCTCCTCTTGCCCTGGGCCCCATAGCAGTCACATAGTCTGCCGCTATGGTAGTTACACCCCTGATTGAGTGCTTGTTTTATGGTAAGGGTGGGCTTGTCTGGTGCAGGGGGCTAGTTTTTGCCTGGGATGGGGCACCACAATTCACAAAAGTCAATGGATTGTGCACAATATGACTTCAGAACCTGAATGTGGCATATACAAACAAATCTAATTACACCTATGCACTGAAAGGTGATTTGAAGAGGATCTGTCACCTCTCCTGTCCTGTGGTCCCTCTGCTATTCCTCCTGAATAAATTAACAACTGGCGATTGCCATTCCTGTTGTCAGTAGGGCATGCCCGTTCACAGTCAACTTTGACTGGACAGTGTGAGGACGTGTAGGGGCGCGCCCTACAAGTGTCAATTTATTCTGAAATTTCGTGGAGCAATAACAGAGGAACAGCAGAACACAGTTATAAGAAAAGATTGTTATTGCAATGGAAGTACAAGTATTTGCTAAAACTGGCAGGTCAGACTCATTACATCAGCCACCACCATTAAATAACGCTTCACCCCGGACTGCAGATGGACGTCTTGTGCTCCTGCACCTCCATCCGCAGCCACGTTTTGTTGTTTTCAGGTTTCATGTCCATTTTAGGCTACTTACTTTCACACTAGCGTTTTTAAATTCCGGTATTGAGTTCCGTCATAGGGGCTCAATACCGGAAAAAAACGCTTCAGTTTTGTCCCCATTCATTGTCAATGGGGACAAAACTGAACTGAAGACAACGGAGGCTCCTAGAAGCATTCCGTTCTGTCTTCAGACCGGAGAACAAACCGCAGCATGCTGCGGTTTTCTCTCCGGTCCAGGCATCCGCACCAAGACGGATCCGGAATGACCCCCAATGCAAGTCAATGGGGACGGATCCGTCTGGTGTGACCATAATGGTAACCGGATCCGCCCTCCATTGACTTTCAATGGAGTTCAGGACGGATCCGTCACCTACACAGACAGACAGACACACACACACACACACACACACACATACTTACATACTCCAGGCAGGCAGGCAGGCCGCACGTCTTCACGCGCAGGAGGCGCGCAGCTATGACGATTCCCTACAGCGCCCAGCAGAGGGCGCTGTGGGGAATCGTCATAGCTGCGCGCCTCCTGGGCATGAAGACTTGCGGCCTGCCTGCCTGGAGTATGTAAGTATGTGTGTGTGTGTATGTATATGGTACTGTGTGACATGTGTGGGGCCGGAACGCTGTTCCGGACCCACACATGTCCTTGCGGCAGTCCGGATTCGACGGCACCCTTCACCTGCCGGATCCGGACTGCCACTAGTGTGAAAGAGGCCTTACACTTGCCTTGTTAATTCTGGTATTGAGATCCAGCAGAGTGTCTCCATACCGGAATTAAATGGATCCGTTTTGATTTTGCACATCAGGATGCAGTTGTGTGAAATCAAAACGGGAAAAAAATGGATCAGTCACTAAATATATTGAAAGTCAATAGGTGACGGATCCGTTTTTTTAGGCTCCTAAAAAACCGGATCCGTCACCATTGACTTACATTGTTTTCAGAGCCAGATCCGTTTTTTTTTGTTTTTTTTCCGTTTTTATGATAGGACACAAAACTGCAGCTTGCAGAGGCTTTGTGTCCAGTCACAAAACGGAATGGTGACGGAACGGAAAACGTCCTGTTGTATCTCTTCAATGGGTTTTTAACATAAACAGATATTCTGCATCAAAACCACAGTAAATAGTGTTGATTTCATCCAGGTTTTCTGCATACAAATCTGCACCTTGTGCAGGTACTGTAAACGGCGCCGCCACCAGGGGCTTATAAACATTACAACTAATATATGTATTCATAGACACCCAGTGAGATTTTTGAAGACTTGCACAGTGTTGCTAAGGAACCTGTGCAGAAGACATTACAAGTGCGGTACAAGTTTGTATCTGGAGACTGGGTATATTGCAGTTTCCAGTGCTGCAGTCAGGGGGCAGGAGCGCTCAGTCATCCGCAGGTGTCTTCTATGCACCATCACTCACCTGCTCGTCTACCCTGGAGGCTCCTCCGTTCCGTACATCGAAGCCAATGAAAGGTTCTTAGTTATTTTTTCCTTTTCCTTGTGACTGTAATCCCATTTTGAGACGACAGCAATAACCTGCGTTCAGCACAGGTGCGACTTCGGGGACGCCGCCGTAATAAAGCGCATGATTATTTTTGTCCCGGTTTCCTCGTTTTGTCAGAGGCAGGGAACACTTAAGACGCTGAACAATGGATTGGATAAGGCACCTTCTGAAACCGTCTCAACAAGCCACATCTGCTCATCTGGCACTGCCACGCTGCGCTGTGTGCCAACGCGAAGAAGGCGCCGGAGCTTTCCTTTAACTTTTTTTTTTATTCTTTTGTTGCAATTAAGCTATAATTATTTTTCATGCATAAACTTATGAAGCTGCCTGATCATTACCATCCCGATGCCTTCTTCAAACTCAAACTTTAATACGTTGCCGTCATTTATCGCCCTCCGCGGCGGCGCTACGCTCCTCCATTAGACGCAGTGCGTAAAATCCGACGACTGGATTAATCATCCCTGATGGTCTGGAAAACAAACGGCGGCAATCAAAGCTCAAGATTTATATTTCTCATCTAGGTTATATCACTTAGATCAATTCTGCTAAACTCTGTCCCATCGCACCTAACAGAAAATTACAGGAACTCGCTAATGACGTCGTTTATGAATCACTCTAAGCCCCTAATCCCGGCCTACGTGTCTGATGAGATGAAAAAGTTTTGCGTTGGTTTCAAGTTCCTAAAACACTGAAGATCTTTTGAATCTTCACAGCTGTGTTGGTGTGTCAGTCTTTACTACAGTTCTTTCCATTCTCAAACTACTCCCTGTAAAAACAGAAAACAAGGGGTTCAGGATTAGAAAACATGGATGTTTTTTTACAAAAAAAAAGTGCCACACCTGTGCACGTGTTGTGTCTCATATTGCAGCTTTAGGCCTCATGCACACGAATGTATTTTGTTTCCGCGTCCATTCCGTTTTTTTTTTTGCAAATAGGATGCGGACCCATTCATTTCAATGGGTCAGCAAAAAATGCGGACAGCACACTGTGTGCTATCCGCATCAGTATGTCCGATCGGTAGCCCCTCAAAAAAAAATAAAACATCAAAGTCCTTCTAGGCATTATTACAATGGATCCGCAAAAAAAAAAAAACGGAAAAACGGATGCCTTACGGAACGTCATCCATTTTTTTTGCAGACCGCAAAACACATACAGTTGTGTGCATGTAACCTTACCCTATTCTTTTGAAAGAAGCTGGACTGCAATACTAGATGCAACCAGTGGACAGGTGTGGCGCTGTTTAGCCATGGTTCTCTAATCCAAGACAATCCCTTTAACCCCTTCAACCCCGGGCCTGTTTTCACCTTCCTGACCAGGCCATTTTTTGCAAATCTGACATGTGTCACTTTATGTGGTAATAACTTTGGAACGCTTTTACTTATCCAGGCCATTCTGAGATTGTTTTCTTGTGACACATTGTACTTTATGACAGCCATAAATTTGAATCAATATATTTCACCCGTATTTATGAAAAATTCCCAAGTTTACCAAAAATTTGGAAAAATTAGCAAATTTCAATTTCTCTATTTTCAAAATACACAGTAATACCTCCAAAAATAGTTATTATTTTACATTCCCCATATGTCTACTTTATGTTGGCATCATTTTATAAATGTCATTTTACTTTTTTAGGACGTTTGAAGGCTTAGAAGTTTAGAAGCCATTTTTCAAATTTTCACCAAATTTTCCAAAACCATTTTTTTAGCACCAATTCAGATATAAAGGGATTTTGAGGGGCTTACATAATGAAACCCCCCATAAATGACCCCATTTTAGAAACTACACCCCTCAAGTTATAAAAAAAACTGCTGTTACAAACTTTGTTAACCCTTGAGGTGTTCCACAAGAATTAAAGGAAAATGGAGGTGAAATTTCAAAATTTCACTTTTTTGGTAGATTATTCATGTTAATATTTTTTTCTTGCAACACAGCAAGGGTTAACAGCAAACTAAACCTCAATATACATTACTCTGATTCTGCAGTTTACAGAAATACCCCATATATGGTGGTAAACGTCTCTATGGGTTTGTGGCAGTGGTCAGAAGGAAAGGAGCGCCATACAGATTTTGCTAGAATGGTTTTTAGGCACCATTTTGTAATTGAGATACCCTGACATACCCCTTCAGTGGAAACCCTCATAAAGTGACCCCATTTTGGAATCTACACCCTTCAAAGAATATATTAAGGGGGGTACTGGCCACTTTGACCCCCTAAGCGTTTTACGGAATTTGGAAACACTTGGCTGTGAAAATGAAAAGTTTCATTTCTTCCAATAAAATGTTGCTTTAGCCCCAAATTTTTCATTTTCACAAGAGGTAACAGAAGAAAAGCACCCCATAATTTGTTACCCATTTTCTCCTGAATATGACAACACCCCATATGTGGTGATAAACTGCTGTGGGGGCACATGGCAGGACTCAAAACAGAAGGAGCGCCATATGGATAGAACAGATTTTGATGGATTGGTTTGCGGGTGCCATTGATTCAATTTTTTGAGTTATTGTCTTATGTGGGGGCTCATTTTTTGCGGGACGAGATGACTGTTTGATTGGTACCATTTTGGGGTACATAAGACTTTTTGATCGCTTGGTATTAGTTTTTGTGAGTCAAGGTGAAAAAAAATAGCTGTTTTGGCATGGTTTTTTTAAAAAATTTTTTACAACATTCACCTGGGGGGCTATCTCATGTAATATTTTTATAGAGCAGGTTGTTACGGACACGACGATACCCAATATGTCTAACTTTTTTATTTTTGGAACGTTTTACACATTAGATGCATTTTAGAACAGAATAAAATCTTTTTTTTGTGTTGCCATTTTCTGAGAGCCATATTTTTTTTATTTTTCAGGCGATTGTCTTAGGTAGGGTCTCATTCTTTGCGGGACAAGATGACGGTTTGATCGGTACCATTTCGGGGTACATACGCTTTTTTGATCACCTGCTATTACACTTTTTGTAAGGGAAGGTGACCAAAAAATGTTTTGGCAGTTTTTTTTTTTTTTTTTTACTGCGTGCACCTGACGGGGTGGATCATGTGCTATTTTTATAGAGCCGGTCGATACGGACGCGGCGATACCTAATGTCTTTTTTTTCACTATTTTTTACAATTTTTTTAAATATTTTGTAAAAATGACGCTTTTTTTTGGGAACTTGAAACTTTTTTTTGTAAAACTTTATTTTTTTCACTTTTTTTTTTAACTTTCTTTACACTTTTTTTTTTCACTTTTGGGGGTCTGATCCCCTTACAATGCATTACAATACTTCTGTATTGTAATGCATTGTCTGGAAGTGTATTACTCAATGTAATACACTTCCAGCACACTGGGGGCTGGATCTCACAGGCTTCCGTAGATAGCAGCCGGATGCCTAAGGAAGGCATCCGGCTGCTATCTCAGCCATCGGGTCCCCGTCACAGCAGCGCGGGGCAACCCGATGGCAACCCCTTCCCACCGCCCGCATCGCATGTGCCGCGGTCAGCGCTGACCGCGGCACATGAAGGGTTAATGCACCGGCATCGGTGTTTTCACCGATGCTGGTGCATACATCAGGGGTCCGGCTACTGGGCACAGCCGGACCCTCGCCGCTAATCGGGCGGGCGCAGCTCCTGCACCCGCCCGATCAGCGCGCCGTAGCACTACGGCGCTGGTCGGGAAGTCACTTCCCGCAGCGCCGTACATGTAAGGCGCTGGTCGGGAAGGGGTTAAAAAAGAACTCCCTCAAAAAATTTTATTCTCTGTCCTGCTAGAAAGGTACATGATGTAATCTGTAGTGAATGTCATTTTCTTACCAGTGGCTGTATTTGTGAGTTATATCTTCTTGATGATTCTCATCTTTGTCATGTAACCAGCAGTTAGACTCACCAACTGACACAGCATCTTATGTGTGGACAGGAAGTCTATTTCTCTATGCATTCCTATGGGAGCCTCACTTTCAGTCTCATAGGAATGAATACAGAAGTGACTGGCTTCCTGTCCTGGGTCAGTTGGAGGTCAGGGAGTTGGTCACATGACACAGCTACAATAAGAAGAGAGGGAATAACTCACAGATACAGTCACTGATGAGAATATTGCATTCACTACAGATTACATCATGCAGCTTTCTAACAGGTGAGAGAATAAAAAAATTTGCGGGAGTTCTACTTTAAGTTCTTCAAGGATCAATTTCAATACAAGGGACATGAAAATGCACCCAACCACCTCCATTTTCAATGTGCTGATTAGTGTTGAGCGAAGCATTGTGTGTTGGTGACTGGTAGGTTTGGCACCATTTTCTTTTTTTTAATAGGTTTTATTTTAATGATTTTTGAATTACAGAAAAAAAACAAGTAGTGAACATACATCATTTGATTCACACATATCACCAGTGACATATGAAAGTTCATGTAGAGGAAATATGACATCAGCGTACATATACATTGTGATATTTTCTCTTAAATCCCCTCCACATGACAATATATTATTCCAGTAGTTAAAGAACGCCACTATGAACCATTCACACCCACCAGCGACGACTCCAAGCACCTGTCCTCTTATATATTCTAATCTGATGTTGAGTTAGCGCACACCCATAGACCCCAAACCTATCAGGGACACCTCTTGCTTCAAAGGTCAATTTGTACACAGGTAATGTATCATTTATAAGTTTTACCCAGTGGGCTAGTGATGGATTCTTTGGAGGTTTCCAATTTAACAAAATCGATTTCCTAGCATAAAACATTAATAGTCTATACAGGACTCTTGCGTACTTGGTGTGGATTATCTCATTAACCAGACCCAATAGACAGACCTCAGGGGACACAACTGCTGGAAGGCCCAATCTAGAATTTATATATTTATGCACCTCCCTCCAGAAGCCTGCAATAATCGGACATTCCCAGATCATGTGGATTAACGTTCCCTTTCCTCCATCACACCTAGTGCAAGCATCCGAAGAGAGTTTCTGCATACGCATCAGATGTATGGGAGTCAAATAAACTCTATGAATCCACTTAGCCTGTATCAGCTGATCACGCGCACTAACCACTGTGGATCTCCATGTGTAGGCTAGCTCTTTTTCTTGGTGTGCGTCTAGACTTTCAATATCACCTTTCCATTGAGTAAAAGCCTTGGATAATGGAGATGACTGGTATGTTATCAACCTCTCATAAAAGGATTTGGCACCATTTTCACCCACAAATTCTGGCCAGGTAGCCATGTATTCACAGATGAAAAAAATATCAAAAAATGTCCTCAAGTGCTGCACAAGGCATTGTTTGCATATGTGGAACTGAAGCTTTTGAGTCCAGGACCTAATCTTAGGGTACATTCACACGTTACATGGCGATTCTCAGAAACATTGCAGTCTATGGGGCTATTCACATGGCCATTTTTTGAAGTGAATAACTGACATACAAAAATAAGTCATGTCTGAAATAAGGGGGCCCATTTTTAACGGCCATTTAGACAATACACCCTTCAAGCAGCCATTAAAAACAAATACACTGAAAAAAGTTACCGTATTTTTCGCCCCATAAGACGCATTTTTTCCCCCAAAATGGGGCAAATGCTAATGAGCGCTTCCATTACTGAAGCACTCATTAGCACCAGAGGACCAGGAAGCGGTGAAGACTCTGTGCTTCCTGGTCCTCCGCTTGGCTGTCGGCAGTGCAGGGCTGCGCACAGCGTGAGGGCGCTCTGTGACCTCATGCTGTGCCCTCCAGTTTACAGCACAGCCGACGGAGGAGGAGCGGCGCGTCCAGGAGCAGGAGAGGTAAGTGGCTTTTTTTTATTTTATAACACATGGGGCTGGTGAGTGGCAATGGGGGGCTCATATAATGTGGCTGGGGGCTGATGAGAAGCAATGGAGGCTGGTGAAAGACATATGGGGACAGATGAGAGGCATGGGTCTCTTATCTGAGGTCTGATTGGGGGTCATTCACATTGGGGTCTGAGCCGAGGTCTGATTGGGGGTCTCATCTGAGGTCTTATTGGGGCTGTCAGCTTAGGTCTGATTAACACTGAGGGTCTGATTGGTGGTCTGACAAGAGGTTTAATGAAAAATATTTTTTCTCTTATTGTCCTCTAAAATCTAGGTGCGTCTTATAGGGCGAAAAATATTGTACCTCTGCACTGGAGGCAGCAGGACCTGACACTCCCAGTGTTGTGACATCAGGTCCTGCTGCCTCCAGTGCGGAGCAAGAACAAGTGTTTTTTGTTTGTTTAGCACTACTGGGGGTGGGAGGGAGGAGAGGCTATTATATAGACACAATGGGGGTGCATTATAAATACAGAGAGCACTGCGGGGGTGGAGGGGGCATAATAGATACTTACGACACCGCATCTAGAAGCAAAATAGGTCACAAACGGATGTTAAAAACTGTCAGACTGCCAGAAAATGGATAGACACACGGATGCAAAATGACCATGAAAAAATTACAGTTTAAGTATTTTTTAAGGTCCATTTTTTGTGTGAATGTAGCCTAACCTGTAGGGTCACATCAGATCTTGCCCCCATTTGACCAGTTCAAGATGGATGTTCTTTGTGACTGTCTCTTCGGTGGCAAGATTGGTTGATTGTCCTCCTTACACTCATGAGCTGACACTAAGAAATAAAATGTGAGAAAAAGTTAATTAAACAATTTGCCAGTGGAATTAAAATGTGCAATGTTCCCTCATTGTCAGGAATGATATGAAACATGCATGAGGCGAAATAAGCTTAATGATGACAGCGAGCCAAATGTGCTTGTAGGGTGTGCTTCCAAGCAACAATAATCATCCGCGCGGCTTGTGTACAGCTCCTCGTGCCCTCCAGTGCCCCCAACGTGTCCTCTCTGGAGGGTTTCATTTTAATTAATCTATTTACACAGCTGACTAAATATCCAACATGCCTCAAGAGAGGACACCTCACAGGGTGACAGGATGTGGTGGGGGTGGGATCAGAGAACCCATGCACAGCAGGTCTTCTGATGACCAAAGTCTTCTCCCTCTTCTGCAGCTGGACTTGTCAGTTCCTACATTATATAAGACAAGTAACCATTAAAAAATTGTATCCAAAAAGTTATATCTGTTACTGAAGCTCCTCCTGCTCTATAACACTGTACCTGCAGATTGTACTGCATTTGCATGGAGACAAGTTCCCTTTAAAATCTAAGCCTAATTCTAAGCCATGCTGTGGGTAAGTTAGGGGTTATTGAGATTTTATTACAGTACTGACAGTCCTTGTGCGAATTTGGATAGCTACCCAACTTTTCTAGAAACAGGTGATTAGAAAAGGACAGCTGTGAAATGATAAATATATAGTATGGCAAGGTTTTTTAGTGGTTCTTTACTTTAAATTCCTGGGGTTTGATATAAGTGTACATGCGTACTGCACACTGACAACATTTTGGAGGGGCCAGGAAGCTCGAAAACATCCAGACATGTAAAGCTCAGCTCCACTGAAGATATCATCAGGGAAACACATTTCTTGCTACTACCACCTCTTTTTGTATGAGTGCCAGCCAGATGCCATGTCGAAAACTGGTCCATGTGGAGCTCGCTCATTTGTTCACAGCTTAGGTGACTGTTACTTACTTTTATTATCATAGTTTAGTAAACTTTAATGCACCTAAGCTTTGTTAAGCCTATTTATTCCTGGATCTCAGAATTCACAGATAGACAGATTGATATATGTTTTGCACTCACATTCAGTTTGAATGACTAGTGGTGCCGCTTTTCACACCTATTGCTATGGGGTGTTAGGGGAGACATATAAATGCCTTGGAATAGCCTAGTCCTAACCACAATCCAATGGAGAAAATCTGTGGCATGACCTGAGGGCTGTACACTTACACAAAACTTGGAGTTGGATCAGTTTTGCCGAGTAAAATGGACAGAAATCCCAGTCTCTAGACGTGCTGAGCTAATAGAGACATACCCCAAGAGACTTGTGTCTGCAAGGCTAATTTTACACTAGCGCTAGACATTTCTAGCATGGAGCAGCCTGCCGAAGATATTTGGATCCAGCATTGCCGGAATCTGCCTTAAAACGGTATTCCAGTTGTTAAAAGTTATCTCCTATCCACAGGATAGGGGATAACTATTGGATCGATGGGAGTCCTACCGCTGTGACCCACACCAATCATGAGAATGGGGGCCCTGTATTGCCTGCAGCCCACCTGAAATGAACGGAGCGGCCAGTCGCACATGTGTGTGGCCACTCCATTAATTTCTATGGGAGTCCAGGAGATTGCTGAGCGCTGTACTTGACTATCTCTGGAACTTGCATGTGCAACCATGTGCGACCAGCCGCTCCAATCATTTCAGGGGAGGGGGTACAGGGCACCCCTTCTTGTGATCACTGATGGTCCCAGTGGTAGGACTTCCACCGATCTGACAGGAGATAACTTCTAACAACCGGAATACCCTTTAAGGCCTGCTAGCCCCATTTACTATAATAGGGACAGGCGGAGATCCAGTTGCAACCTGGCAAATATGCAGAGAATTGGCCAGACTAAAATCACTGCACTAGTGTGAAACTGCAGCAAAAGATAACACCACAAAGTATTGACATTCAGGGGTTGATTGTTACAGATAGATAGATGATATGAGATAGATAGATACATAATCGCAAAAAACGGACAGCACCTCCTACAGGTGAGAGTCAGGTGCAAGCTACCTACTGGCTAATTAAATACTAAACAGAAAATGGCAGCAGCACTAGATAAGCCATGACACATAAAATGAACATGAAATGAACATATGAAGAAGTAAAAAAGCATAACTGCTATGTAGTATATAAAGTGGAAGCTCTTAGCGTATATAAATGATCATAAATATGTCGGGCTCATCCACCAACGATCAAGGTGGCTTCCAATCGGATGAGTCCTACACTAACACTGACCTGCATCCTACATAAACCGGCAGGCCCATATCAGGAGAACACCATACCTGGTCAGAAGCTGCACCAGTGATCAGCCACCTTGATCGTTGGTGGATGAGCCCGACATATTTATGATCATTTATATGCGCTAAGAGCTTCCACTTTATATACTACATAGCAGTTATGCTTTTTTACTTCTTCATATGTTCATTTCATGTTCATTTTATGTGTCATGGCTTATCTAGTGCTGCTGCCATTTTCTGTTTAGTATTTAATTAGCCAGCAGGTAGCTTGCACCTGACTCTCACCTGTAGGAGGTGCTGTCCGTTCTTTGTCCTTATGTATATATAGAGGAGGATTGGCCTCCTCTGGGAATTTAGCACTCCTGTTCACACTGGTGCAGCTTCTGACCAGGTATGGTGTTCTCCTGATATGGGCCTGCCGGTTTGTGTAGGATGCAGGTCAGTGTTAGTGTAGGACTCATCCGATTGGAAGCCACCTTGATCGTTGGTGGATGAGCCCGACATATTTATGATCATTTATATGCGCTAAGAGCTTCCACTTTATATACTACATAGCAGTTATGCTTTTTTACTTCTTCATATGTTCATTTCATGTTCATTTTATGTGTCATGGCTTATCTAGTGCTGCTGCCATTTTCTGTTTAGTATTTAGATAGATAGATGATATGAGATAGATAGATTGATAGATAGATAGATAGCTAGTGCTTTGCATCTTACAAAGTTTTCCATGCACTGTTATACTGTATGAGGTAAGAATTGCTCGTCGACGCGGACATAAAACTTCGGGCGTCTATCTCACTGCGGCATTTATATAACTGCATGTTAAGTTTTGATGTGACTGTTTTGGGCAATGTTCCTTCCTGACTGGCGCTCTGAGATTCCCATCCGATAGATTTATATGACGCGGGAAATGGTAAACTACATTAATTGGCTTTGTTTTGAAGAAAAAGGTCATTTATCAAGAGGCTTTTCTTATGCCCGCTCAAGATGCCTTAAATCATTTTAACAAATTCATGATATTTGCTGCTCTGGGGCCGGCAATAAATTTGCTTTGAACATGAATGAAGAGAGATACAGTTTTCTCAATATGCTGTTGTGTATTTCTATTCTGAATGACATGCTGCAGTATATCAGGAGGAGCTGTCATACACGTTCCTGAGCACTGCGCTGTCTGGGGACCAAGCCGCGCTCCTTGTGACGGCTTAACCCACTCACTGCTGGAGATAGAAGTCACTCCTGCAGCAAATGTCCTTGATAAAAGAGATACTGCAATCTGCAGCTTACTGATCTTAGGCCTTGGCTGCAAAGACTTTAGTACATCTTGGAGACTTTTAAGCATGGCAATATTGAGCTGCAGTTCCCGCTGCAATTAGTAGCCTCTTGTCTACATCTGTCAATCAAATGACGTCTCTTCTGATCTCACTGACCACAGAGTCCAGGCACTGCTTCCTCTGATTGACATGATATTGTTATTGAGGCTACCTGCAGCCTCCACTAGAGGGAGCTCACTGCATTTAGATTTAACCATCTAACTGTTCTGCCTGAGTCCAGCTGCGGCAGTGTGAAAAGTAGCTAACTGGAGGGGGGAGCGCTGTTTTAGATGGTGATATCTCCTCAATGGTAGCAGCTAGAAACTTGCAGCTGGTCTTGTCTGAAAGTTGACAGCTAAAGTCCAAGCAACAGAGGAGAAATCACTGTTAGAAATCAAGTCAGGAATAATCGTGAGTAAAACCTGTTTTTACTTTCATTTTCAGCTGCATTCACAGCATCTTGATTTCTATCAGTGATATCTTCCTCTTTCCTGAACATATTGCTGTCATTTTGGTATTGTCTGAAAGCTTGAAATGTCTGCTTTCAAACAAGATCAGTTGCATGTTTCTAGCTGCCACTAGAGGGTTAAGCAGGTCAGATTGCATTCAATAGTAGCTGTATAAACCTATATATGCATGGAGCTCCACCTAGTGGTGGCTACAGGCAGCCAAAATGATATACTTTATGAATTTAGGAAAACAGAGGTCTGCTGTACAGATATATGTTGCAAAATTCAGCAGCACAGAATTTTAGAAATTAATTTTTATCCTGGCTTACTACATTTGCCAGAAACCCAATGAGTTTGCTGAGACCCAATGATGTCTGAGTTTAACTTTTTTGCCAGCCTTGGGCTTAGTTGGAAGGATGAGTGCTTAACTTAGTGTTAGGATCAGGTCCTTTTTATCTTTAGTTTGTCTGTGGGCATTTCTGCCTCTTTGCAAGATGGCCACTGCAGCTTCAGTGGCCATCTTACCTGCTCCCGGAGGCTATATTAATGTTTGCACCTGTGCCCCACCCTGCTTGAGTATTAGTTGAACCTAGTTTGTCTGTCTCTAGCTGAACTGACTTCATTGTTGGTTTGCATCCTGCTGCGGATCTCCTATTCCCGAGTACTGCTATTCAACCTCCTGCCTGATATCTGCTGCGCCGGGGCTTACCTTGCTAGTTAAATCTCCCCAGCCAGGCTCCCCTAGTGCTACACGACCTGCCTGCTGCCTGTCAGTACGCTGCAGTTCACCATTTCCAGGTCAGCTATACTAAACACCTTCTGCTCATCTGTCTGACGTCGTTCATCGCTGCTGCTACGGAACGTGAGTCGGTTTATATACACTGTGACTGTTACCTGCTTGTACTCCCCTGCCAGCCATTGGCTTCCACATAGTATCCACATAGAGTGTAACACTTAGAGAAGGTAATGTGTCTACAGTGAGGGGTTTAGTTAGGCCTCTTTCACACAACAGTATTTTTTGCGGGCTCCGATCCGCATTTTTCATTTCTATGGGGCCACAAAAAATGCGGACAGCACACCGTGTGCTGTCCGCATCCGTTGCTCCGTTCTGTAGCCCACAAAAAAAAAATAGAGCATGTCCTATTCTTGTCTGTATTACTGACAAGAATAGTACTGTTCTATTAGGGGCCAGCTGTTCTGTTCCGCAAAATACAGAATGCACACGGATGCCATCAGTTGTTTTTGCGGATCCGCAATTTGCGGCACGCAAAACACAACGTTCGTGTGAAAGAGGCCTTAGACTGGTCAAGGGGAGTTTTTTTTTTGCTTGATTGGCTTTCTGAATAAGACTGATCATGATTGAGCCTATTCTGCTTCTTAGACACATATAGCGGGTTACTATACATAGAAAAGGAGGTACGTACCGAAGTGGAAGGACGAGCAGGGTCTCTCTTTAGGCTAGCCCTCGACCTTCTCCTTTAGGCTCTGTGATCTGCACTGACAGGAGGTACATCTCTCCCAGAAAGAGGATGAGGAAGGATAGTCCTGATATAATGTGGTATAATGGCATGCACACAGCAATACCATTTTTAAGTCTCACTATGGGGCTTTTTTCTGTGCCCCCCTGAACACCAATGTGACATCAATGATTTTCATGCATAGAGTAATTAAATGCAATTGTTGCACCATATCCATAGTTACTGTGGTTTTCTACAGATTTAGCAATTAACTGTAGCAGTATTATAGTAGTTATATTCTTGTACATAGGAGCTGTATTATAGTAGTTATATTCCTGTACATAGGAGGCAGTATTATAGTAGTTATATTCCTGTACATAGGAGGCAGTATTATAGTAGTTATATTCCTGTACATAGGAGGCAGTATTATAGTAGTTATATTCTTGTACATAGGAGCTGTATTATAGTAGTTATATTCCTGTACATAGGAGGCAGTATTATAGTAGTTATATTCTTGTACATAGGAGGCAGTATTATAGTAGTTATATTCTTGTACATAGGAGCTGTATTATAGTAGTTATATTCTTGTATATAGGAGCAGTATTATAGTAGTTATATTCCTGTACATAGTAGTTATATTCTTGTACATAGGAGTCAGTATTATAGGTAGTTATATTCATAGTAGTTATATTCTTGTACATAGGAGCAGTATTATAGTAGTTATATTCTTGTACATAGGAGCAGTATTATAGTAGTTATATTCTTGTACATAGGGGCAGTATTATAGTAGTTATATTCTTGTACATAGGGGCAGTATTATAGTAGTTATATTCTTGTACATAGGGGCAGTATTATAGGAGTTATATTCTTGTACATAGGAGGCAATTTTTATTTGTATAAAACAAACATAAATACAAAAATACTTTTTCCATCATAATAAACCAAAGATCATTCAGTATAAATCATACATGTTCATAATAAAATAAAATATATATTAACTGTTACTTAGAAATACATTTTAGCTAAAGCAGGAAAAGAAGAAAAAATAAATAAAATAAGAGAACAAACAGTCACATCATACAATTGAACCGTCCGTCTAGATCAGTGGTTCTCAACTCCAGTCCTCGGGACCCACCTGCCAGTCAGGATTTAGGAATATCCCACAGAATGAATACCTGTGGTAAGTCCTGATGGATGGACGCTAATTATATCAGCTGGTCTAAACTAAGGAAATCCTGAAAACCTGACTGGCAGGTGGGTCCCGAGGACTGGAGTTGAGAACCACTGGTCTAGATGGACGTTCCTCCATAGTTTTATGTTCTCTCCCTTTTTCCTGACCTCTAATGACCGGATCCACCTGAGTTCCGACATGATGAGGGTTATGGCTGTGGTATGATGGAATGGCTCGCTATGGATGGACACTCGGGTTCTGGTTTGCCAGTGGTAATATTTGATAACAGTGATTATCAGATACATGGTCCCCTGGTCGATGTTATTCACACGAGATGTGACCCCATAGAGGATTTCTGGGTATTTTAGGGACTGTAATGACGGGATTTTTAGCTTGGCGGCTATGTCATGCCAGATTTTCCGTCCACCCCAGCACCCTGAAATAAAATGAAGCATAGTCTCCTCTTGCTGACAACCTAAGGGACACATGCGATCTGACACACTGAGGAATTTTAGATTCCCCCTGACAAACAGTTTTCCCTGTAATGAGAGCCAGGCGATGTCACAGAACTTAGGGGGCAGCCTCGGTCCATTGAGAAACCTCAGACTATCCTCTAAGGTGGTGGTCGGACAGTCTGTAAGAGCTAGCTGTAAACAATAGAAGGTCTTACATACTCTTGAGTACAGCTCTTTCCTGGTTTTACTCTCAATGAAGGACTTGTCTATAGCCCATTTCTTCAGACATCTTACGCCATAGTCCAGGTACTGGGGGAGGAAGCCACGAGTCAATCGGCCCCTCTTGAGACTGCCGCCTCGCATCCAAGATTCTGCAAAAGGCAATATCCAGTCCCCGACACTGTTCACCCACAGGGAGCTGTTCTCTGAGTCCAAGCTACCAAAATTAACTTTAAGAAACATGGAGTCAAAGAACACCCTTGGATTTATCATATCCAGCCCTCCCTCTCTCCTCTGTAGGTAGGTGATCCCTCTTTTTACTGGGTTCAACCTGTTCCCCCAAAGAAGCTGGAAGAACAGGCTGAAGAGCCTAGCCAAGAAAGATTCTGGCAAAGGATAAATGACAGACACATACAAGAAGACAGGGACCAGGTAAGTCTTCAGCATTTTAACCCTTTCTCTATAGGTCAGCCTCCAGTTCTTCCATCGCTGAACCTTTGCATTTCCGGCTTCCAACTTTTCCTCCCAATTTAGTTTGGCATTATCGTCCCTCCCAAATTTAACCCCTAAGATCTTAATATGGGTGGAGGCTTTCGCAAATTGTGGCAGATCAAAATCAGGGTTAGTATCCAATGTCCAGAAAACTTGACTCTTCTCAAGGTTGACCAGAGACCCTGAGGCCTCCGAGTAGCTTCTGATGGCTGTAGACAACATCTCCACCTCACGAGGCTCAGATATCACCACAGTCACATCATCCACATAGGTAACAACACTCAGGGGCAAGCAGTGGGGGACCGGTACCCCCTGAAAATCACACTCCTGCAGTGACCTCAGGAACGGGTCTAAGGCAAACACATACAGGAGGGGACTCAAGGGGCAGCCTTGTCTCACCCCTGCCTCTACCCTGAATGTGTCCCCCTGCCAACCATTGATCAGAGGAAAGCTCTCAGCCTCACTATACAAGGTCTTCAGCCAATCGATAAATTGTCCCAGAATACCGTACTTTGACAAAGTGGCCCATAGATACTCGTGGTCTACTCTGTCGAAGGCTTTAGCCTGGTCCAGACCTACAACATATCTCCCACACCTCAGAGCTTTACATCTCTCAAACATCTCCCTTATCGAGATGACTGCTCCAGAGATGTTCCGCCCTTTTACTGTGCTGAATTGACAGTCTGACAACAGTGCCCGGAACAAACAGACTAATCTAGAGAATAGGATTTTTGCCAGGATCTTCCTGTCGACATTCAAGAGGGCAATCGGCCTCCAGTTCTTGATGTCACTAGGCTCCTTACCTTTAGACAGCAGAATTAACAAGGACACCCTCATGGACGGAGGCATCAGGTGATTTTCTAGACAATTTCTGTACATGTCCACGAGGATTGGAGCCAAGAAGTCTCTGAACTTCCTATAAAATTCTGCTGTTATACCATCTGGACCTGGTGCCTTCTTCAGGTGTAATTTATCAATCGCCTCTTTTATCTCCTCCACCGTTATTTCTGCCGTTAAAGGAGAAAAGTCCAAATCTCTAGTATCAGGGCCTGGAGTTGCCTCCAAGAATTGGGTCACTTTTTCCTTATCCAAAGCCTTCCTCTGAAACAAATCAGTATAGTAAGATCTCACCACCCCCAGGATACCCTCCCGAGATTCTTGTAAAACACCCTGGGAGTCAGTGAGACCTGCGATCAGTTTTTTAGTTACGTGCTCCCAGCAGTTCTCATAGGGATCAGGAGCCCCTAAGGCCCCATAATCCCGTTCAAGAACCAGGGAGGTGTACCTGCTGTACTGATACTGCCTTATCTCAGATTTTAGCCGGTCAATCCTTTGTTGGTCATCCCCACCCGCCGAATACAGTGACTCCAATTCTTTGCGCAGTCTCAGATACTGGCTATACTTACTCTTCCCCTTCTTAATTGACAGTCTCTGTAAGAGGGACCGGATCTCCTCCTTGACGTACTCCCACCAGTCGGCCATGTTATCGTAGAAATCCACTCTGTCAAGCTGATTCTGGAAAGAAAGAGTGAATGTATTCCTGGACAGAGTTATCATCTAAAAGACTGGAATTTAGTTTCCACAACCCTCTACCAACATCTGGATATTTATTGGCACCCAAACAAAAGTATAAGGCCAGATGATCAGAATAAGGGACTATCTTTTCCTTTCTTTCACTGATGGCTTCATTGGGACTCACCAGAGCCAGATCTATCCTACTGCTGCATCCGGCACAGGTGTAAGTGAATTTTGGACTCCTACCACCATGTACAAAGACATCAGACAGGCTGGCCTGCAGAATAATGCTGTTTAGGACCTTACAGTCCCTAGTAAGGGGTCTACCACTAGGCCTGTCACTGCTTATAATGGTGGCATTAAAGTCTCCAGCCATGATAACCGGAATAGATGTGAATAGGTATGGCTTTAAGTCATTAAAAAGCTGAGTCCTTTCGCTCACTGTCTGTGGCCCATAGATGTTAATAAGCCGGAGTCTTCTACCTCGGATGGTAATCTCTAGCAGCAGGCACCTGCCCATCGAGACCTCTGTTAGTCTATGTACAATTACATCATGGGTATTAAACAAGATAGTAACCCCGGCATAAGGCTCCACAGACATCGACCAAAAGGACGGACCAGACTGCCATTCTCGCTCTGCCTCTCGCATGAGACCTAAGGTGTTTAAGCGTGTCTCCTGCAAGAAGAACACATCGGCATTGAGGTATCTCAGGTGTTCGTAGACGACATGTCTGGGCCTTCTAGCTCTAATGCTATTCACATTACTGGTGACCACTTTAAGATGGAAGTCTGCCATCAGGAGAAGAAGAAGAAAGATAACCCCCATCATCATAATCAGAGTCAGAGTTGTCTTGCTGACTAACAGTTTCCATATCCCATATAGACTGTGACTCGGCATGAAGAGGTCTCCTTTTTGTGGGAGGATCCCCTCCTGGGTCGTCATCACATTCCGCCATCATACGCTTCAGCTCTCGCTCTATCTCTGCCTCTCCGTCTGACTCGGACAGCACACTGTATCTGTTGGTTGTTACAGTTACATCATCCTGTCTGGGCACTTTCATTTTTGTGGGTTTTTGGACGGTTGTCCATTCACCCTTAGGCCTATTGCTGGACTTATCCTTTTTCCGTTTTTTTATTTTCCCCAATGGTGGGTCCTGGGGCAGGGGAAGAGACAGACACTGGAGGCTCTACAGGCTGCTCCACAACCTCCATGTCCCCCTCAGTGTTATCTGCCTGCTGGTGGTCCGGCACAGTACCACTCATGTGTGGGGTCTCTGGTACTGTGTACAATGACCCTGACAATAGGGCCTCCTCCTCCTTCTGCTCCTCATCTGGGACATCTGCCCCTTCCACCAGGTCCTCATCAGGGAGATCTCTACAAATGTTATGCCACGCTACAGGACAGTCTTTATGGGGGTGACCGATGTTACCACATAGGTTACACCTTATGTTCTGGCAGGTGGAGCTCACATGGCCGATGTCCCCGCACAGGCTGCACTTCACCATGGTGCAGACACTCACCACGTGACCAGACTTCCCACATTTAAAGCATAGCCGGGGCTGACCTGGATAGAAACAAACACCTTTCTCCTGGCCAATGAAGAAGGAATTGGGAAGGTGATGGGTGATGTTCTGGTGCTGATGTAATGTAACCAGGACCCTCCACCGCCGGTCCAGATTCCATCCTCATATCTGGTCTTGGTAAGGTTTGACTTGAGGTCACAATGCCTCCTGATCCAGATAATATCCTGAGGGGGGACAGACTTGTTCCAGAAAATGATGGTGATGTTTACAGTGTCAGGCTTAGATATGGGGATAAAGCTGAACTTATTCCACCCCTCAGTAACTCTGACTCGGGTGTAGAGAGCCCAGAACCGGTCCAGATCAGACATCAGCTTGAAGCTAATTTCATAGCCCTGTCTGTCTGGAAGGTTTATCACTGCCAGGATGTTGGTTGGCAGGAAGCCCATCTGGGTACATAGCATGTCTCTGACCACACACCTTCTGTCAGGTAGATCTTCCTTTGCCCCTTTATGTCTAAACCTGACAACGTTCCTTCTCTTGAAGGCCTGGCCTGTGTATCTGGTGTTAGAGGGAAATGACGGTGAACCCCGACTCCAAGCATTCCCAGATGTCTGACCAGTGTCCTGCGGGGGACGCTGTGTGGGCTGCTGACCGCCTGTACTATGGGGCTCTGCTGCCTATGGTGTAACTAAAGGGGGGAACTCCTCAGCCTGAGGCTGCACTGCCCCCTCCTCACCAATACACAGGGTCTCTATGTTACCAGCTGCTATAGATGACTCCTCAGCTAGGACATTATAACTCACAGAGACATCAGCAACATCAGATATATCATCAGCATTACAGTCCTCAGTATTAACCCCCTGCACACCACAGTCCTCAGTATTAACCCCCTGCGCACCACAGTCCTGAGTGCCCTGCTCACATACACCCTGAGGTGCTGCTGCAGTGTTACCTGCAGGTGTCAGTCCACAGTCCTCCTGCAGTGCACTGCCTCCTGGGACTTGTGGTGTCTGCACTGCCACTTCACTGCAGTCATCAGGTAAGAGTCCACAGTTTCCATTTTGTGCAGTACTTACTGCTGGGACTTGTAGTACCTCACCGGGGGCTGATGCAGGACTTGCCTGTTGTTGCTCTTATATAGTTCTCTCTCCTCAAAAGGAAGAGTTGCTGGCTGTAAGATGGGTCTTACATGGGACTGCTGGGTTTCAGACCTAGATGTTGATCTAGTCTCAGAGTTCTTTTCTTTTTCAAACCTCTGCTGGTTCCTGTATGTCTCTCCCACTGGTCCCATTTTCTCCAAGACAAAGTCAATCTCTTGTGCATTGTCAGCAAGTTCCTTGGCCAGTGAGTCCAGCTTCTTGTCCAGTAAGGCCTGCTTCCCTGGGTTTGCGGCCTTCAGTTTGTATGTGCAGTTGATCTGTTTTTGCAGATATAGTTTATGTTTCTTCAGTGTCTCCATTCTTCTCACCAGTGCTGGGATCTGATCAGCCAGGTGGAGCTCAGGTGGTTGCTCTGGAGGCCTCTGATTGCTGCTGGGGAGGTTTGCAGGCTGTTTGATTGCAGTATAGGTTTCTGTTGGTACATGCTTTCCGCTGTTTCCTGGCTCAAGACTCTGCGTTTTTGGCGCAGAACCTTGCGGTCCCTGGAGTTTTGTGGCTGCTGTCGCTGCTCTTGGGTCACAATCTCCAGATGGGCGACTGGAACCCGGATGAGTAGCAGATACAACACTGGTAGCACCTTGAGGCCTTCCTCCATTACTGCTTCTGGTCTCCTTCACAGCTTGAATGCCCCCAGACCTTCTGCGCTCAGATTCTATCACCACACGCTGCTGCAGATTCTGCTGGATAGTTTGCTTCTCCAGAGATGTCCTCCTCTGCCTTCCAGGAGTGGAGGTGGATTGTCCACCTGAGGCCGGTAATGGAGATCTCACCTCCTGCACACTCTGCATGGTTCTTACTTCTGATCCTTTAATCACACTGGTAGGTGGTTTCACCAAACATTTACCTCTTGCTTCTTCTCTTACACTGGAACTGCTGACATTCTTTCCATTTACAGAAACTTTGGGATTTACATTCCCTGGTTGAATTGGCTGGGTATTGTTTCCCAGATTAGGCCCAGAGGCCTTGGCCTCTCTTGGAAAGCTTCCCCTGCCAGGTTGGCCCCACCCTGGACTTTCTCCAGACATCCAAAGCCTCAGGAGAGCTGCAGACACACAACCTCTCAGCAAGGAGGCAGTATTATAGTAGTTATGTTCTTGTACATAGGAGGCAGTATTATAGTGGTTATATTCTTGTGCATAGGAGGCAGTATTATAGTAGTTATATTCTTGTGCATAGGAGGGAGTATTATAGTAGTTATATTCTTGTGCATAGGAGGAAGTATTATAGTAGTTATATTCTTGTACATAGGAGCAGTATTATAGTAGTTATATTCTTATACATAGGAGCAAGTATTATAGTAGTTATATTCTTGTATATATGAGGCAGTATTATAGTAGTTATATTCTTGTACATAGGAGCACTATTATAGTAGTTATATTCTTGTACATAGGAGCACTATTATAGTAGTTATATTCTTGTACATAGGAGGCAGTATTATAGTAGTTATATTCTTGTACATAGGAGGCAGCATTATAGTAGTTATATTCTTGTACATAGGAGCAGTATTATAGTAGTTATATTCTTGTGCATAGGAGGCAGTTTTATAGTAGTTATATTCTTGTGCATAGGAGGGAGTTTTATAGTAGTTATATTCTTGTGCATAGGAGCAATATTATAGTAGTTATAGTCTTGTACATAGGAGCAGTATTATAGTAGTTATATTCTTGTACATAGGAGGCAGTATTATAGTAGTTATATTCGTGTGCATAGGAGGGAGTATTATAGTAGTTATATTTTTGTACGTAGTGAGCAGTATTATGGTAGTTATATTCTTGTGCATTGGGGGTTTTATTACAGTAGTTATATTCTTGTGCATAGGAGGCAGTATTATAGTAGTTATATTCGTGTGCATAGGAGGGAGTATTATAGTAGTTATATTTTTGTACGTAGTGAGCAGTATTATGGTAGTTATATTCTTGTGCATTGGGGGTAGTATTACAGTAGTTATATTCTTGTGCATAGGAGCAATATTATAGTAGTTATAGTCTTGTACATAGGAGCAGTATTATAGTAGTTATAGTCTTGTACATAGGAGCAGTATTATAGTAGCTATAGTCTTGTACATAGGAGCAGTATTATAGTAGTTATATTATTGTATATAGGAGCAGTAGTATAGTAGTTATGTTCTTGTACATAGGAGCAGTATTATAGTAGTTATGTTCTTGTACATAGGAGCAGTATTATAGTAGTTATGTTCTTGTACATAGGAGGCAGTATTATAGTGGTTATATTCTTGTACATAGGAGGAGTATTATAGTAGTTATATTCTTGTACATAGGAGGGAGTATTATAGTAGTTATATTCTTGTACATAGGAGCAGTATTATAGTAGTTATATTCTTGTACATAGGGGGTGGTATTATAATACTTAGTCCTGCACACAGGGGGCAGTATTTTATTAATTATATTATTTAGCATAGTGGGCAGCATTATAGTAGTAATTTTCTTGTTTTACTATTACAGTGACATGCTAAAGTGGTAAGTCTATTTTGTGAAACAGGAATGAGCACAGAACATATTTCACCTGTTTCCCCATTCCTATTAGCAGCTCATGGAAAATACATTGCTTAGCAGGGTGAGGCAATGACACTAAGTCCTGCTTAAAATAAGGCGATTCCTCTCTAACTGGAAATGGGATTTTTTACAAGGCACATAGGACTGCAGCACATTGCACCTTCCCATGGCTTTGCAGAGCACTAATCTATCCAACTTTTCTTTGCAAAAATGTTTATTTTGTCTCGAGCCTCTCCGTAAAGTCATCGTATTGAATTAGCAGAACCCACAGCGACGGACTCTGCTGGTGAAATCTTGTTACCACAATCTCCAGCACAAATTAGACTTGACATTTCAAAGCTTAGTTTTCCCATGAAAGGGAACAGCGAGACGCGCTGAACGCGGGCAGCTAGGAGTTAGCAAAGCAACGTGGCCAAACAATGTCCACCGTGGGGAAAACACAGCAACATTCCAATTATCACCACACTAGCCAGCGTAGACCGCTAGACTCAATCACCGGCAGTGAAGGAGCTATAGATATGCAGACAATAGTTACAATTGAGAGGACGCTTAAGACTAGTGAATAGTAGACTTTAAATAACATTTATGGGTACGACCACATGGCACGGGTGTGACAAGTACTGCGCAGTTGTAAAGGTACAGAAGGCTCTAAGGGTGGGTTCACATGATGGATTTTGACCATTGTCTACTGTGGTTTATGCCGTGGGTTTTAATTTCTAATGGTTAAAAGGGGTTGTCTCACTTCAGCAAGTGGTATTTATCATGTAGAGAAAGTTAATATAAGGCAGTTACTAATGTATTGTGATTGTCCATATTGTCTTCTTCCATTTTTCCATCTCTTTTTACACTTCTCGTTTCCAGGGGTTGCAAATACAGCAGCAGAATTTTCCTGGTGGACAGACTGAGTCTTAGAACATGATATCAAGTCCTGCTCTGCTTAGGAGTCCCCTGCCTGACTCCATATATGAGGGGCTCAAACTCATAGCCTTCTGCTTGAGAGGTAGAAACCTTACCTGTTGTGATACAAAGCACACTGCTGTCTATGAGAAGAATTTCTTTAAATGAAAACCTTCTTTAGTAGGAATGTACAATGCACTGGTATCTACAGATACATCTCTGTATTCCAGGACATTGGGATAATAATATAAGCCTAATTTATTTAAATCACAAAAATGTGATGGAGCAATGTAAATTGCAATAAACACATTTTAGCTATCTGTCTTTAAAAAAAGCCAAAAACAAAAAATAAAATAATTAGTAATCCTATTTAATGCTCAGTATACCAGTACATTTTATTTAGAAAAATTCCATCAGTGGTTCACAGTGTGCTCTGTAGCATACCTTAGCAGGGTCTTCTACACAAAACTCATGAGTTCAAGTCCTGGGTTAACCGCAAATGCTCTGGAGCTATATATATATATATATATATATATATATATATATATATATACTAGCTGAAGGACCCGGCTTTGCCTGGGTATATTTGATCTATGTCATTTAATGTTTGTGTGTGTGACATAAAATAAAATTTCGAGAGTGACCTCTACAGCATCCCGCCCCTTATAGCTGTGATCTCCACAGCAGCTAGAGTGGCCACTGTCTTCACCCCAGAAAGCCAGACCTCACTGGCCATTCCCCCAAACGTGAAACAGTGCCCTTGGTTACCATGAAGACACACCACTAAACATGAGGCCTCGCCCCCTGGCTCCGTGAAGCTGCCTGAGCGTGAGCTACTGAAAGGGTGGACATCCCTATGTCCATCCAGGCACTGTGCTGGACTGAGGACAGGGAGCCAGAAAACCGGACTGTCCAGCCTAAAGCCGGACAACTGGCCACCCTAACATCAGCCTGCCCCTAGGGTGGCCAGAGGTCCAGTTTTAGGCTGGACAGTCTGGCTTTCAGACTCCCTGTCCACTGTCCGGTGCAGTGCCTGGACAGACACAGGGATGTCCACCCTTACAGTAGCTCACGCTCAGACAGCTTCTCCTCCGTGTCTTCATGGAACCAGGGGGCATGGCCTCGTGTTTAGGGGTGTGGCTTCATGGGGACCTTTGGCAAGGCTTCACGTTAGGGGAAGGCTGGACATTCTGGCTTTCAGACTACCTGTCCTCTGTCATGCGCAGGGCCTGGATGGACACAGGGGGTGTGACCTCTTGTTTAGGGGTGTGGCTTTATGGGGACCGGTGGCACAGCTTCATGTTGGGGTAAGGCTGGACATTCTGGCTTTCAGACTCCCTGTCCTCTGTCAT
>ONZH01002285.1:0-17732 GCA_900303285.1 Rhinella marina
TCGCAGTGAGATGTGAGCGTCCAGCAGTATTGCTCCCATCCACTGGGTACCGGTAGGACCCGTGCAGTCTCAGCAGAATCCCTGTGTGAATAATGTAAAATTGTACTAGTTGTAATTTTGTAGCACTTGTTGTACCTTACGGACTTCCCTGATTAAAGATGGCGATAGGGTGTGCATGCTCTGGCATTTTGGATGCGGCTTGCCCTCACTTGGAATGGAGTTCGAGGTGTACATGTCTGACATGCGCAGTGATCTTGAGTTCCCGGCACCTTGGCCAGCGTACTACTGTATGTAATATGAGAAGCACATCTGGGACATGCGCACTGGCTCTGTAGGAACGCCAAATTTGGCGTACATGCGGACAACTCCTCTTACTTCCTTGGCACATAATGTAGGTTCTAATTAGTTTTTAACATATTGCACATGCACTGGCGTTATTGGCAATTATGAAATTATCTATCTTATGGTTTTTATATACACGATGAATTTATACTATGATGTATTATGATGTTGACTCACAGTTTATAATCATGTTATATGATGTCATTAGCACTTTATATGAATTATTGCACCTATTTTATACTTATTTGATTGATTGTTTTTATGTATTGGTCATTGTTCACACCTGCAATTTATGTATTTATACTCTGTACACCCCATCATTTGTGCTTGAGAAAGGCTCTAGTGTTGAGCCGAAACGTCGCGGTCCCACAGTATGGGTGAATGAAGATATTTTTTTGCTTCATTTTATATGGGAGTGCTGCCTATTTTTTGGATATATATATATATATATATATATATATATATATATATATATATATATAATATTTATTTATTTTTGCATAATGCTCAAGACAACCTTCCAACTTTGTATGTATAAAACAAAGGCTGCCGTGCACAGTATATATATACACACACATACATCAGCTATGCAGCATGCATACTCATTATATATATATATTTATGCTGCATAGCTGATATAAATTTTTATATAATGTGTATGGCAGCCTTTGTATAATATATACAGACTTATATGGAAGGCTGCCATGGGCTGTAATAAATATAGCAAAAGGCAGACAAACTGCAGCGCTCACCTGCACATCCAGCAGAGGAAGCACGGACAGGGCCCGGATCCGGCCACTTCCAAATTTAAAAGAAAAGTAAAGTCCAGCTTCCACATAAAATACTTGCATCTTTATTAATAGCGGTAAAAGCCAAACACCGTCCATGTACTGCTTGTTTGGCTTTTACCGCTATTAATAAAGACGCAATCATTTTATACGGAAGCTGGACTTTACATATATATATATATTACAGTGGCATGTAAATAACATCAGCCCCTCCAATGCAGCCCCATGTAAATCACATTACTCCTCCATCCCAAAGTGTACACGAATGGGATTTATCTAATCTTACACATTGCTTGTACTGTATTAGGGCTCATGCATACGGCTGTTGCCCAGTTGTTCCATTCATTCGGACTGCAGTTGGTGTGTGGTTTCCACAGACTGATCCGTCCACACCACAAAAAATATAGAACATGGTGAGAAACCACAAGAAAGCACTCCATAGTGTTTGTGAGGTTCTGTGCCTCCGTTCTGCACCACACTTTTCATTCATGATGCGGTGCACAAATGGCTGGGGCCTGTATACTGTGGACCTGCTGTTTGCAGCCTGCACGTGTTCGTGTGCATGAGCCCTTAAGCTGCGGTTTTTCCACACAAGAATCCATGGCGAAAAACCGAATGCTACCCACATTATATGCAGGTAGCCCAGGGGCGGACTGGGAACTTAAAGGGAACCTGTCATCAACTTTATGCTGACTGTACTGAGGGCAGCATAAAATAGTGACATAAATGCTGATTTCAGCTGTGTGTCTCTCTTGAGCTAAAAGTAAGTAGTTGCGGAGAACCAACATCACAAACATTGCATCCCAGGCCTTGAAAAGAGTCATATCTACCTGAGAAGAGTCATGATTATACATAATCTCCTGCTCTCCCACCCATCTGCTGATGATTGGCAGTTCTCTCCTAGAGAGAAAGGGAGAAAACTAGGTAGAAGCCTGTCAATCATCAGGTGGGCAGGGAGAACAGGAATTCATGAACAACCATGACTCTTCTCATGAAGATTTGACTCTTTTCCAGGCCTAATCTGCAATGTTTGTGATGTTGGTTCTCGGCAACCACTTACTTTTAACTTATAAATGACAGACCGCTGAAATCAACTCACCTGTCTCTACTTTATTCTGCTGTTAGTATGGGTAGCATAAAGGTGATGACAGGTTCCCTTTAAAGTGGCCCTGGAAAAATACTAAAAGTGGTCCCGTTTTGTAGTTGGGTCTAAATAGATGGAAGGCAGGGCCAGCAATACCATATTGTGGCACATTATACCATTATACCACCCCGACAGAGCCAAATACCATAGTCCATCACAAAGTACTGCCATCAGCACAAAATACATCCCCAAAAACTGGTTGTGAGGAGGGGTCAGGCGTCCTCCTGTGCATCGGCGCACCGGGACATTTCCCTGTAAGGTCTATGGCCAATCCACCCCTGAGGTAACAATGGCTTAAAAAAAAAATAGCCAGAATTGCTGCTCTTTGTTTATTCGCCACCAAAACAAGGGAATAAAAAGCTTTATGTGCCCCAAAATGAAAACCACAAGACGTCACACAAAAATCAAGCCCTCACACAGCTCCGTTCTATTCTACAGAAGTGAGCTAAGCTGCAATACCAGGCAAAGCCCATGGACAGGCAAAAACTGGGCAAAAGCATGTGTTTTCACTGATCATAGTGGAGGCTACTGGACTGTATAGTTCAGCGGTGGGAGAGAGAGTTGGCGTGAGCTGAACCTCAGTCTACGGGAGCCATTTCCATATCCATGGGTTCTGTATCAGGAGAGGAAACACAGATCTGCAGCAACTTAACTACACCAACTGGACGGCATCATCTGAAGAACATCAACTGCACAGTAAGAAAAGAATCTATTGCATAAGTGTTTAAAGAAATATATAAAATGGTTGTCCACGATTAGAAACTCCACCAACCTTACCTATGACGAGATATGGATGTGATTGTAACTCCGTTCCATTCAACAGAAGTGAAGCTAAGCTGCAATATCAGGCACAGTCCATGGACAGAAAAAAACATGTGCTTCTTTCTATTCCTAGACAAGTGCTGCTTTCTAAGAACACTGTTCATTCTCGTGGCTACTGACCTGTGCCTGCTATGCAACATTGTTTAAGTCAGTGTTATTTGATTGGGGGGGGGGGGTTTAACCCTTTCAGTACAGCCACTTTTCACCTTAAATCCCAGGCCGATTTTTGCAAATCTGACATGTGTCACTTTATGTGGTAATAACTTTAGAACGCTTTTACTTATCCAGGCCATTCTGAGATTGCTTTCTCGTGACACATTGTACTTCATGACAGTCATAAATTTGAGTCAATATATTTCACCCTTATTTATGAAAAAATCCCAAATTTACAGAAAATTTGGAAAAATTAGCAAATTTCCAAATTTCAATTTCTCTACTTTCAAAATAATTAGTAATACCTCCAAAAATAGTTATTATTTTACATTCCCCATATGTCTACTTTATGTTGGCATCATTTTTTAAATGTTATTTTACTTTTTTGGGACGTTAGAGGGCTTAGAAGTTTAGAAGCCATTTTTCAAATTTTCACCAAATTTTCCAAAACCATTTTTTTAAAGCACCGATTCAGATATAAAGTGATTTTGAGGGGCTTACATAATGAAACCCCCCATAAATGACCCCATTTTAGAAACTACACCCCTCAAATTATAAAAAACTGCTGTTACAAACTTTGTTAACCCTTGAGGTGCTCCACAAGAATTAAAGGAAAATGGAGGTGAAATTTCAAAATTTCACTTTTTTGGTAGATTATTCATGTTAATAATTTTTTTCTTGCAACACAGCAAGGGTTAACAGCAAACTAAACCTCAATATACATTGCTCCGATTCTGCAGTTTACAGAAATACCCCATATGTGGTGGTAAACGTCTCTATGGGTTTGTGGCAGTGGTCAGTAGGAAAGGAGCGCCATACGGATTTTGGAGGCAAATTAGAATAGACTAGAATAGTTTTTAGGCAGCATTTTGTAATTGAGAGACCCTGACGTACCCCTACAGTGGAAACCCTCAAAAAGTGACCCCATTTTGGAAACTACACCCTTCAACGAATATTTTAAGGGGGGTACTGGCCACTTTGACCCCCTAAGCATTTTACGGAATTTGGAAACACTTGGCTGTGAAAATGAAAAGTTTCATTTCTTCCAATAAAATGTTGCTTTAGCCCCAAATTTTTCATTTTCACAAGGGGTAACAGGAGAAAAGCACCCCATAATTTGTTCCCCATTTTCTCCTGAATACGGCAACACCACATATGTGGTGGTAAACTGCTGTGGGGGCACATGGCAGGACTCAGAACAGACGGAGCGCCATATGGATTTTACAACACAGATTTTGATGTATTGGTTTTCGTGAGCCATTGATTTTTATTTTTTTGAGTCTTATGTGGGGGCTCATTTTTTGCGGGACGAGATGACGGTTTTATTGGTACCATTTTGGGGTACATAAGACTTTTTGATCGCTTGGTATTACACTTTTTGTGAGTTAAGGTGAAAAAAAATAGCTGTTTTGGCATCTCATGTGATATTTTTATAGAGCAGGTTGTTACGATACACGGTTGTGTCGATACCAAATTTGTCTAACTTTTTTATTTTTGGAACGTTTTATACATTAGATGCATTTTTGAACAGAATAAAATCTTTTTTTTGTGTTGCCATTTTCAGAGAGCCATATTTTTTTATTTTTCGGGCGATTGTCTCAGGTAGGGTATCATTTTTGCGGGACAAGATGACGGTTTGATTGGTACCATTTTGGGGTAAATATGCCTTTTTGATCGCCTGCTATTACACTTTTTGTGAGGCAAGAGGGAAAAAAATGGTTGTTTTGGCATAGTTTTTTTTTTTTTTTTTTGCAGCATTCACCTAGGGGCCATCTCGTGTAATATTTTTATAGAGCAGGTTGTTACGGACGTGGCGATACCCAATATGTCTAACTTTTTTATTTTTGGAAAGTTTTACACAATAGATTTATTTTTGAACAGAATAAAATCTTTTTTTGTGTTGCCATTTTCTAAGAGCCATATTTTTTTATTTTTTGGGAGATTGTCTCAGGTAGGGTATCATTTTTTGCGGGACGAGATGATGATTTTTTTAGTACCATTTTGGGGTAAATACGCCTTTTTGATCGCGTAGTATTACACTTTTTGTGGGGGAAGGTGACCAAAAAATGGCACTGTTTTTATTTTTTATTTTTTACTGTGTTCACCTGGCGGGATGGATCATGTGATATTTTTATAGAGCCGGTTGATACGAACGCGGAAATACCTAATATGCCTACTTTTTATTTTTTTTTATTTTTTTAACAATTTTTTTTTACTTTTTTTGGGGGAAAATGGCATTTATCTTTTTACTTGTAACTTTTATTATTAATTTTTTTTTAACTTTATTTTTTAACTTTTTTTTCACCTTTTTTTTTACTTTTGGTGATCTGATCCCCTTCACAATGCATTACAATACTTTGTATTGTAATGCATTGGATGTAAGTGTATTACTCACAGTAATACACTTACAGCCTGCTTCCTGTGCAATCCAGGGGGCTGGATCGCACAGGCACGCATGGATGGCAGCCACGATGCCTAAGGAAGGCATCGGGCTGCCATCCAAGCCATCGGGTCCCCGTCACAGCAGCGCGGGGACCCGATGGCCCCGCTCGCCATCCTGAACATGCGGCACACCTCATATGCCGCGGTCAGCATGAAGGGTTAATGCGCCGGCATCTGTATTTTCACCGATGCTGGCGCATTCCCCAGGGGTCCGGCCCAGCCGGACCCCCGCCTCTGATCGGCGGCAGTGATTTTTGCACCATACATGTACGGCGCTGGTACCCTAAGGGTTAATGTTCGCCCTGTTCCCTAGAAACTGCCCTGAGCTACAGTATAGGGAGAACAGGGTGTAATAGGAGAGTGTACAGCCTGGGTTATAGGAGAGATTACACCTTGCTGCACTGACTGGGGATCCTAATTGCTTTTATACTGCTGCTTTTAGGTTTGCATTAGATGATTCATCAGTAATTCCAGCAAACCTTGCTTGTAATTAGGGTGCAAGTGCTGTGTGATACAAACATTTACGGGGTGTATTAATAGGAAATATACGTATGTCCTATTAGTCGTTCTGTGTTGATTTTATGTGACTCAAAGCAGTACAAGATTGCCTTTTGAATGCAGAATATGCAGTGAAATGTAGGGATTTTCTTCTCTCACTGTTGGAGATAGTTCTCACCAAAAATTACTTGCTTTTTCAGGACGATTTTTACATTCAGCTACACAGGACCGCAATGGGGTCCAACGTAGCACCAAATTATGCTAATATCTTTATGTCACACATGAAGGTGGAACACATCTATGTGAGCCACCACTTCAAACATGTTCTGGGGTGGTGGCGTTACATTGATGATGTCTTCCTCCTGTGGACAGGTACTGAACAACAGCTATTGGATTTTGGTGATGCTCTGAACCATATTGATCCAGAAGTCCAATTCACATTAGCATTCTCTACTCAGGAGATCCATTTTTTGGATGTCCTGGTGAGAAGAGTAGGTAACCAATTAGTTACTGACATGTATATGAAACCCACGGACAGGAATACTCTCTTGCTGTATTCCAGTAACCACCCTAAGCCTATGCTTAGATCTTTACCCCTTAGCCAACTTCTAAGGGTTAAACGCATAGTCCAGGATGAGAAGATGGTGGAATCCAGATTGAGGGACATGGGCCAAAAGTTTACAAGGAGAGGCTATCCAAATAGACTAGTCTGGACACACATTAACAAGGTACTTCTCTTTCACGTGAGTCATTATTAAAAAAGGATGCTTAAAAAACCTGTAGAACGAATCGCATTCCTTTTGTCTCATACTACTCTTCTACCAGCAATCACATTGGGGATATAATCAGGAAACACAGGCCCATTTTGGGTAGCAATTTTAGACATATTCCTGAGTTTAATATACCTCCAGTCTTATCATACAGGCATACAAAAAATTTACGTGATGACCTAGTCCGTGCAGACATGGGCACCAAAAGACAGTCTCTTCGGACCTATGTTGGTTTAACGAGGCTGGGTTGCTACCCCTGTCGCAATTGTATTAATTGCTCCCTTATGCTGAAAGGTGCATTATTCAGTCATCCGGAGACAGGTGCGAGATTTAAAATTAATTATTTTCTCACTTGTGACTCCTCGTATGTGGTCTATCTGCTCGAATGCCCCTGTCGTCTCCTCTATGTGGGGGAGACGACTTGGGACGTCAAAACCAGATTAAACCACCATCGTTACACGATCAGACAGAAAAGAATGGATCTACCCGTGTCCAAACATTTTTTGGAAGCTAAACATAGTGAAAAAGACCTTTGCTTCCGAATGATCGATCATATTGTGATGCCTAGACGCGGTGGTGACAGGGTAGCTATGCTGAAAAAACGGGAACTCTTTTGGATATTTCATTTACAGACACTTAAACCCAAAGGTTTGAATGTGGAGTTTAGGGTCATATGAACTTACCTTCCCACATCTTGCGCTCGTCGTTTCACCAGTTGTATGAATATATGATCGGTGCTTATTATTATTATGATTATTAATTCATTTTTTCTCTGTTTTATTTAGGGTCAAGTGACCTTGAAGTACTCATTATTTCAAGCTACAGTGAAGACGCCGCCTGGTGATGGACCCCTGCGGTTTCACTTTCTTTTATATGTGGATGTGGGGCTTTATTAATGTTGCGCATATGTTACTCCCTCATTTTCTCTTTGTGCTATCCTGTGACGGCCTTTCTAGTGAAGAAAAGTCCGTCTATATGACGACAGTATGGACATTTGATGTGGTCTCTTTAATGGTGATTGGGACACTGGGGACCGGAGTTCATGACACGGCAGTGCCTTGACGTCTGATCTCCCTTGTAGCCGGAGCCTTCCCCCAGCTAACCCTGGGGATAAGCTTCTGCCCGATATGCCCCTGAACCACTTCTACTTGAGATCTTCCATCTATTTTCGTCCGCACATGAATTTATACAGCGGATAAAGGGATCGAGTCTAGTGAGTACCGTTTTCTAATTCTGTATGACGAAGGCGTGTCCACTTGGATATTATTTTCCTATATTTAGAAAACTTATTTTGTTTATATGTTTCCCTGACAACCTATGGGTTGTCTCTTTTGGGTGAGACATGCGCACTTTGTAAATGCCCCGTATTTTCCATCTTTAGTGTGGGCAACCTCAGTCCCCACGCGGCGCCTGCGCACTCTGATCTGTGCAATATGATATATGCACATATCGTAGTCTGTTGACACGCTGAATTACCACATGGTGCCTGGAGCTACAGTAGGTGAGCGTCTCATGGTTTCATTTTCTTTATTCACAGGTGCACTTTATTTATTTGGATTTGGTGATTACAGTATATACTGGCGTATAAGACTACTTTTTAACCCCTTAAAATAATGGCTACAGTGGGGGGTCGTCTTATACGCCGGATATACGGGGGCCGCACTGTGTGAGGTGTTTTTTTTTTCCCCGTCAGCGCGTAGAGAGCCCTGCTCTTAGCATACTGAAGTAGCATACTATTCTCTATATTCTCAGGAGGATTTTGAAGGCTTTTAAAGGGAAACTGTCATGCCAGCAAGACCTGTTACAATATCGCAGCTTACAGTTATGATCACCAGGCACTTGCTCTCTTGTTTGTTTTCAAAGTTTTAGCTTTACCGTACATGTTTGAAACAACCTTATGTTTATAAGTGACAGTTTTGCTGCTATATACAGTACCTGCATGTCATATGCATTTGAATTAAAATTAACATGTTGAAATCAAAGCAGACTTTTTTTCATTTGGGAGAGGGGTAGTCTTATACAGTGAGTATATACCAAATTCTATATTTTTAGGGCAGAAGTTGGGGGTCGTCTTATACGCCCAGTCGTCTTATACGCCGGCATATACGGGTACATTATATACACTGTGTTTATACACTATTGGGATATAATACTGATGTACCTTTGCAGATATACTAATTTTGAAAATTGGCATGTCCACAATATTCACATAATGTTATACATGTGCATTTTGATCTGTATTTTTATACTTTTTTTAATTGTATTTTCAATTTATCTCACTGATTACCAATTATGTAATTTGATGCTCACTTGTATATAAGCTTGTATGGCACTGTTATCACTTGCTTGACAAAGGCTCTAAGGATGAGCTGAAACGTTGCAAATTTTGGGTGAAATAAAAATCCACTTCATTTCCACTGAAGACCGGAGTGCTGCCTCTACTTACTTTTTCACATACTACTGTGGACCTCCTGCATTCGGGGCCCATGGGAATTTGTACCTGGCATTAAAAAGTGCTGCTATTTTTTGCTGTGTTATATATATATATATATATATATATATATATATATATATATATACATACATACAGTGCCTTGCAAAAGTATTCGGCCCCCTGGAACTTTTCAACCTTTTTCCATATTTCAAGCTTCAAACAAAAAGATATAACATTTTAAATTTTTGGTGAAGAATCAACAACAAGTGGTCACAATTGTGAAGTGGAACAAAATTTATTGGATCATTTAAACTTTTTTTGTAATAATAAAACTGAAAAGTGGGGCGTGCAAAATTATTCGGCCCATTTACTTTCAGTCCAGAAGTTGATTGAGGATCTCTGAATGATCCAATGTTGTCCTAAATGACTGATGAAGAGAAATACAATCCACCTGTGTGTAATCAAGTCTCCGTATAAATGCACCTGCTCTGTGATAGTCTCAGGTTCTGCATCATGAAGACCAAGGAACACACCAGGCAGGTCCCTGATACTGTTGTGGAGAAGTTTAAAGCCGGATTTGGATACCAAAAGATTTCCCAAGCTTTAAACATCCCAAGGAGCACTGTGCAAGCGTCATATTGAAATGGAAGGAGTATCAGACCACTGCAAATCTACCAAGACCCGGCTGTCCCTCTAAACTTTCATCTCAAACAAGGAGAAGACTGATCAGAGATGCAGCCAAGAGGCCCATGATCACTCTGGATGAACTGCAGAGATCTACAGCTGAGGTGGGAGAGTCTGTCCATAGGACAACATCAGTCCAACACTTCACAAATCTGCCCTTTATGGAAGAGCGGCAAGAAGAAAGTCATTTCTCAAAGATATCCATAAAAAGTCTGGTTTACAGTTTGCCACAAGCCCCTGGGAGACACCAAACATGTGGAAGAAGGGGCTCTGCTCAGATGAAACCAAAATCAAACTTTTTTGGAAACAATGCAAAACGATATGTTTGGCGTAAAAGCAACAAAGCTCATCCCCCTGAACACACCATCCCCACTGTCAAACATGGTGGGGGCAGCATCATGGTTTGGGTCTGCTTTTCATCAGCAGGGACAGGGACAATGGTTAAAATTGATGGGAAGATGGATGGAGCCAAATACAGGAACAAGTCTGCAAAAGACCTGAGACTAGGACGGAGATTTATATTCCAACAAGACAATGATCCCAAACATAAAGCAAAATCTACAATGGAATGGTTCAAAAATAACCGTATCCAGGTCTTAGAATGGCCGAGTCACAGTCCAGACCTGAATCCAATTGAGAATATGTGGAAAGAGCTGAAAACTGCTGTTCACAAACGTCTCCATCCAACCTCAAAGAGCTCCAGCAGTTTTGCAAGGAAGAATGGGCAAGAATTTCAGTCTCTAGATGTGCAAAACTGATAGAGACATCCCCCCAAGAGACCGCAGCTGTAATCGCAGCAAAAAGTGGCGCAACAAAGTATTAATGCAAGGGGGCCGAATAATTTTGCACGCCCCACTTTTCAGTTTTATTATTACAAAAAAAGTTTAAATGATTTAAAAAATTTCGTTCCACTTCACAATTGTGACCCACTTGTTGTTGATTCTTGACCCAAAATGTAAAATGTTCTATCTTTTTGTTTGAAGCCTGAAATGTGGCAAAAGGTTGAAAAGTTCCAGGGGGCCGAATACTTTTGCAAGGCACTGTATGTACAGTACAGACCAAAAGTTTGGACACACCTTCTCATTCAAAGAGTTTTCTGTATTTTCATGACTATGAAAATTGTAGATTCACACTGAAGGCATCAAAACTATGAATTAACACATGTGGATTATATACTTAACAAAAAAGTGTGAAACAACTGAAAATATGTCTTATATTCTAGGTTCTTCAAAGTAGCCACCTTTTGCTTTGATTACTGCTTTGCACACTCTTGGCATTCTCTTGATGAGCTTCAAGAGGTAGTCACCTGAAATGGTATTCCAACAGTCTTGAAGGAGTTCCCAGAGATGCTTAGCACTTTTTGGCCCTTTTGCCTTCACTCTGCGGTCCAGCTCACCCCAAACCATCTCGATTGGGTTCAGGTCTGGTGACTGTGGAGGCCAGGTCATCTGGCGTAGCACCCCATCACTCTCCATCTTGGTCAAATAGCCCTTACACAGCCTGGAGGTGTGTTTGGGGTCATTGTCTTGTTGATAAATAAATGATGGTCCAACTAAACGCAAACCGGATGGAATAGCATGCCGCTGCAAGATGCTGTGGTAGCCATGCTGGTTCAGTATGCCTTCAATTTTGAATAAATCCCCAACAGTGTCACCAGCAAAGCACCCCCACACCATCACACCTCTTCCCCCATGCTTTATGGTGGGAACCAGGCATGTAGAGTCCATCCATTCACCTTTTCTGCGTCGCACAAAGACACGGTGGTTGGAACCAAAGATCTCAAATTTGGACTCATCAGACCAAAGCACAGATTTCCACTGGTCTAATGTCCATTCCTTGTGTTCTTTAGCCCAAACAAGTCTCTTCTGCTTGTTGCCTGTCCTTAGCAGTGGTTTCCTAGCAGCTATTTTACCATGAAGGCCTGCTGCACACAGTCTCCTCTTAACAGTTGTTGTAGAGATGTGTCTGCTGCTAGAACTCTGTGTGGCATTGACCTGGTCTCTAATCTGAGCTGCTGTTAACCTGCCATTTCTGAGGCTGGTGACTCGGATGAACTTCTCCTCCGCAGCAGAGGTGACTCTTGGTCTTCCTTTCCTGGGGCGGTCCTGATGTGAGCCAGTTTCTTTGTAGCACTTGATGGTTTTTGCGACTGCACTTGGGGACACTTTCAAAGTTTTCCCAATTTTTCAGACTGACTGACCTTCATTTCTTAAAGTAATGATGGCCACTCGTTTTTCTTTACTTAGCTGCTTTTTTTCTTGCTATAATACAAATTCTAACAGTCTATTCAGTAGGACTATCAGCTGTGTATCCACCTGACTTCTGCCCAACACAACTAATGGTCCCAACCCCATTTATAAGGCAAGAAATCCCACTTATTAAACCTGACAGGGCACACCTGTGAAGTGAAAACCATTTCAGCTGACTACCTCTTGAAGCTCATCAAGAGAATGCCAAGAGTGTGCAAAGCAGTAATCAAAGCAAAAGGTGGCTACTTTGAAGAACCTAGAATATAAGACATATTTACAGTTGTTTCACACTTTTTTGTTAAGTATATAATTCCACATGTATTAATTCATTATTATTATTATATTATTATAATTATTATTATTACTCATTATTTTTATTATTTTTTTTGTGGGGTAGAAATAAGAAAAAGAATATATCTTAATTGTCGTTGTGGGGTGAATTGTGATTATTTTGTTTTGGGGGGAAGGGGGGGGGAGTTTATTGATCAGAAATAAATAAATAAAAATATATATATCTATATGTCTTAATTGCTGTTCAGCAGTGAAGTAAAATTGAACTGCAGCCTTTTTTTGGGGGGTTTATTTTAATTTCATTATTTAATTATACAGTATGCCAGACAGACAGGTGACTGGCCCTTCAAAGGGAACGGGCAGTGACCAAAATGTTTCTGTCGCAGGCAGCAGAAGAAGGGGTATGGCAGAAGGTGTCTGTCACGGTGAGAACCCGTGTTCAACTCCGAACAGGAAAGTAGCAGAGGTCCTCGTGTCCCTGGCAACCCAGGGAGGGGAGGACCAGGCGACGCACGCTTCACAAGTGCGGCCAGTGTCCTCCTGGACAGCGCTCAGGTGTATTGAGGTTTCTGATTTGGGTCACATGATGCTGGCCACGTCACATGACCCATCTACTGGGCCTATTTAAACAGGCAGCCTGCTGGCCACAGGTTGCCTGTGATTGGTCTTCCACCCGTTATTTGAGTTTGTGATCATCAGTGACTATTGTGCTTGACACCCGCTTGTGTTTTTGACTACATCCTCATCTCATCCCTTGGTACTTCACTTCCTCTCGGTTTTGACTTGGCTTGTTTATTAGACCTTGCTCCTGCTCGCTCCCCCATTTTTGACGCTACTTCCCGGTTTGACTTTGACTTGCTGACTATCTGTTATTGTGACTGTTCTTTGTTTATTGTGTTCTCCTCATTGTTCCCCCTCCCTGTACGCCCCAGCACGTACCTAGACTAGGGACCGTCGTCAAGTTGTACGCCGTTGCCTAGGACAGGCCATGCAATTAGGTAGGGTCAGAGGTGGGACTAAGCTTCAGGGAGGCACATTTCCCTGCACACTAAACAGAACATGACAGAATCACAGTCCCATAATTACCATAGAGCCGATACGGATCCTGACCAAGTGCACAACATGGCCCAGGTCATACAGGAGCTGGCGGAAAGGCTGCAGCAGCAAGAGCGACTTCGGACCACCCTTGCAGTGACTCCCTCCTTACTCAATCTCGAACCCCCATTAAACTACCCAACCGTTTTTCTGGGAGCGTAGGTCTTTTTTGACCTTTAATAAAAGCTGTAAGCTTTATTTTCGCTTACGCCCACACTCCTCGGGCTCTGAGCAGCAAAGAGTCGGGATCATTATTTCTCAGTTGCAAGGAGACCCGCAAGAGTGGGCTTTTTCACTTCCCTCAGACTCCCCCTGTTTGGCATCTGTGGAGGCATTTTTTCAGGCCTTAGGACTGTTATATGACGAGCCGGATAAGGCGGCAATGGCTGAGACTCAATTGAGGTCTCTTCGGCAGGGTAACCGTCCAGCCGAGGAATACTGCACTGAATTCCGTAAGTGGTGCATTCTTTCTAGCTGGAACAATCCAATTGGGATTATCGGAATAATTAAAAGACATGTTAGTCAGTTACCCCTCCCCCGACTCTTTAGAACTGACCATGACTTTAGTTATATGACTGGACCAACCCCTCCGAGAGAGACAGAGGGAACATCAGACTCTTCCTCCAATGGTGGTTCAACCCGACGCTCCGCCCCTGAGGTCCCTGGTAGAGGATCACCCAGGAGAATCCATGCAGCTCGGGGTAACCACGAGGAACCAAAGACGTCTCAGAGGAGCCTCTTTTTACTGCTGCGAGGTGGATCATTGGCTACAGCAATGCCCCAAACTTCCTCCCTCTAAGAGGCTTCCACGTCCTGAACCCGGAAAGATAAGCTGCCTCCTGGATTGGTAAGAGATAAATTATTGTTACCGATAGTCATTTCCTTTTGCAATCATAGCGGTTCCGGAAATGCATTTGTGGATTCAGGATCAGCATCTAATTTTGTCAACTATAATTTTGCCTGGTCTGTTGGGATACCAATGCTATCTTTAAAAAACCCTAATCATATCATTGCCATTGATTCCACTCCTCTAGCTAGTGGGACGGTGGAATATTGTACTCCGGATGTAACCTTAACTGTGTGTGCTTTGCATTTTGAAACTTGTTCGTTCCTGTTTTTTGAGAAATTTGCCAGCAGAAATAATACTTGGTATGCCGTGGTTACAAATCCACAATCCAGTGATTAATTGGTCCACAGGTGAATTGGAAAAATGGGGATTTAATTGTGATACTTGTTGTATGCCTGTTATGCAGGCTGGGATTACTGATGATTCACTGATTCTCCCTAAATACGTACATTAGTGATTTTACTGATGTATTTTCCATGTCTAAGACAGACTTCCCTCCCCCTCATAGTCCTTATGATTGCTCTATTTACCTTATTGAAGGGTCCAAGTATCCTAAGGGGCGTATTTACAATCTGTCTGCCTGGAACGTCAGTCTATTAGGGACTACTTGAAGGAGAGTCTGCTCAAGGGTCATATTGGACCTTCGGGGGTGGGGTTTTTCTTTGTAAGTAGAGTTGAGAGAGCGTGCTCGTAACGAGCACTGTAGTGCTCGGATCCCCTGCGCTCGCATGGGCGCAGCCATCCGGATCCGTCCTCCTCACCCGACTGCAAGTCAGTGGGGATGGATCCGTTTGGTATGACACACTCGTGTGTTATACCAAACGGATCCGTCCCCATTGACTTACAGTCCGGTTGAGGTCGTATCTGGATGCCTGCGGCCATGCAGTGAACACCCAGTAATCGGTGTTTGAAAAAATGCTTCTAACGCGAGGGTCACGGAATAGGCAGCCTAACATGAAGTCTGCCATGTGCGCCAGGGTCCCAACACGCAAGAATCCCCTCTCCTCACTGGCCTGACTCTCCATTTTCTCCTCCTCCTCTTCAGCCCATACACGCTCAAGAGTTAAGAAGGACTGAGCATTGGTACCCTCTTCTGTCTCGCCAAAATTCTCCTCCACTTCCTCCTCATCCTCCTCCTCCTCCAATACGTGCTGAGAAACAGACCGGAGGGTGCTCTGGCTATCAAGCGACGTATCTTCTTCCCCCATCTCCTGTGACAAGCGCAAAGCTTCTGACTTCATGCTGAGTAGTGAGTTTTTCAACAGGCAAAGCAGCGGGATGGTGAGGCTGATAATGGCGGCATTGCCGCTGACCATCTGTGTTGACTCCTCAAAGTTCCTCAACACCTGACAGATATCAGACATCAGGGGCGTAGCTAACGGCTCATGGGCACTGGTGCAAGAGTTAATCTTGGGCCCCCCTTCCCTCAGTACTTTGTGGTCAGGGGCAGGGAGGCACATGGCCTTCATGCTGCCTGAGGCAAAAATTGAACTGGCAAACCCCCCCATGCCAAATTATTGACCTAACCCCTTCCCTCCAGCCATAGATCTAACTTGACCAGCATGCACTTTCTATAATACTGGTATCTTTTTATGCAGCACAAGGGTCATTGGGGCCCCCTCAGGCTCCTGGGCCCGGTAGCGACTGCTACCTCTGCACCCCCTATAGCTACGCTCCTGTCAGACATCCACGTCCACTCCTCATTGTAGACTTGAGGAATCTGAGTGACCTGACTACCAGTTCTGGTGGAAGTTGACATCTGGCAGTCTACAATCGCTCTGCGCTGCTGGTAAACTCTGGATAACATGTTTAATGTCAAATTCCATCTCGTGGGCAAGTTGCACAACAGTCGGTGAGCGGGCAGTTGTAGGCGCCGCTGCGCTGGCCTGAGAGTGGCAGCATCTGTGGTTAACTTGCGGAAATGCGCACAGATGCGCATGGTGAGCAAATCTGACAAATTGGGGTATGTCTTGAGGAACCGCTGAACTATGAGATTGAACACGTGGGCCAGGCATGGCACATGTGTCAGTCTGCCGAGTTGCAGAGACGCCACCAGGTTACGCCCGTGTCACACACAACCATGCCTGGCTTGAGGTTCAGCAGTGCCAGCCACAGATCGGTCTGCGCTGTGATGCCCTGTAACAGCTCTTGGGCGGTGTGCCTTTTGTCACCTAAGCTCAGCAGTTTGAGCACCGCCTGCTGGCGCTTACCCGCGGCACTGCAGCTGCGCCTAGAGCTACCGACTAAAGGCGCCATGCCCACGGATGGTAATTCAGAGGAGGAGGAGGAGGAGGGGTTGGAGGAAGAGGCATAGTACATCTGAGAAACCATGACCTATGTAGGCCCCGCAATCCTCGGTGTGGGCAGTACATGAGCGGCCCCAGGGTCAGACTCGGTCCCAGCCTCCACAAAGTTAACCCAATGTGCCATCAGTGAGATATAGTGTCCCTGTCCGGCAGCACTTGTCCACGTGTCCGTGGTTAGGTGGACCTTATCACTAACCGCGTTTGTCAGGGCACGGATGATGTTCTCTGACACGTGCTGGTGGAGGGATGGGACGGCACATCGGGAGAAATAGTGGCGGCTCCTCACTTTCTTTAAAGAACCTCCAGACTTGCGAACATCTAGGCCTCGGCACGGGAGCTTGACTCCGTGAAACAGATGCTGATCTACCTGCTCTGGCCCTGCTTCTCCCTCTGGCCACCCCACTGCCTCTTCCAACCTGTTCTGGTGCTTCACTTGCCTCCCCCGCAGAAGCACTGTCTTGAGTTGGATTACCAACCCAGCTCGGGTCAGTCACCTTATCATCCACCAGCTCTTCCTCTGATTCCTCACTCTGCTCCCCCCTCCGACTTACTGCTCTGACAACAACGTCACTGTCTGACAACCATGTTTCATCATCATCATCATCATCTGACACCTCTTCACGCACTACTTGCACTAAGTCCACACTCTCATCACCCACATACTGCGAAAGTTCTAAATTTTGGGCATTGGGACAGAGCAATTGCTCAGGTTGCTCTTGAGCAGTGGTTTGTGTCTCTGGCGTAGGGTCCTGAAAAGAGTTCCTGTGAGTATGTCGGATCTGAATCCATATTTTCCGTGGGGGGGGGAGGCAGGGGAGAAGGAGGTTTAGCTGGAGGAGCCAGAGGTTACTCCCTTGGCTAGCGGGG
>ONZH01002286.1:0-114808 GCA_900303285.1 Rhinella marina
ATGGCACTTCACTTTTGGCTGCTTTCCACTGTTAACCTCTTAAACCTTTTGTGGAGGCCCAAGAGGTGTTGCTTTTAAAGGCTGCAGTTATCCACAGATTTGCATGCAATGTAAAATGGTTACACTCATTTTATAAAGGCAACTATCATGAAAATCAGTTTAAATGTATTGAGGCAGCACAGAGTATTTCTACAGAGGAAGGAGTATTCTTTTTATTTTTTTGTCCTTTTTTTATATGTATATGCTGTTGCCTTCAGTAATGAGAGTTGATTTCATGATGCTACTGCAGCCACTTAAACGTTTTAAGTCTTGTTTGTTTTTTGAATACTGAGAATGCTATTTTGTACAGATTTTTGTATGTAAAGACTGAACACATTAAATGAAGAATGTTACCAAAATTATAAATTTATAATTTATTTACCTTTTGTGGAGGCCCAAGAGGTGAGACCTCTTAAAAATTATGTGGTGGCCCAAGAGGTGAGACCTCTTAAAAATTATGTGGGTGCCAAGAGGGGAGACCCGTTAAAAATTATGTGGAGGCCCAAGAGGTGAGACTCTTAAACATTTAGCGCAGGGCCCAAGAGGTGAGCCATAAATATATAAATTGTTCTTATTTACGGAGCAATTCTACGGCGGTTAAGGAGGAGGAGGAGGAGGAAATGGCACTTCATACATATGGCACTTTACTTTTGGCTGCTTTCCACGGTTGGAGAAGCAAAGTCCGGGTCAATCCACTTGCTGTTCATTTTGATTAGCGTCAGCCCTGTCGGCACTGTCGGTTGACAGGCGGCTGCGCTTATCGGTGATAATGCCCCCGGCAGCGCTGAACACCCTTTCTGATAGCACGCTGGCGGCAGGGCAGGCAAGCACCTCCAAGGCGTACAGGGACAGTTCCAGCCACGTGTCCAACTTGGAGACCCAGTAAGGTGTAGGACGCCGAGGGATCGGGGAGGACAGGGTTACGGTCTGCCAGGTACTCCCGCAACATCCGCCGATACTTGTCCCTCCTGCTGATAGCGGGCCCCGCAGTGATGGAAGTTGCACGAGGGGTGCCATGAACGTGTTCCCACACCTTGGAGAGTGTTCCCCTGGTGGCTGTGGGCCTGATGGATGTTGTGGGACTCTGGGAGACCCTCTCCTCTCTGCCGCCAGCGATGGTGGGTGGGAAAATCTCCATCATGTTCTGCACGAGTTCCCTCTGGTATTCCAGCAATCGATTCGTCCTCTCCTCTACCGGAATAAAAGAGGAGACGTTATCTTTATACCGGGGGTCCAGGAGTGCGAAGACCCAGTACAATTTGTTCTCCACTATCCGGACAACACGTGTGTCCCGGGAAAAGCAGCCCAGCATGAAGTCAGCCATGTGTGCCAGACTCTGAATAGGCATGACCTCACTGCCCCCACCAAGAAGGATCACTTGCCATTTCCTCCTCTTCCTCTTCCGCCTCCTCTCCGCCCCATCCGCGCTGAACCAATGGGACGCACACAGCCTGACTGCTACCCTCGCCGCCAGCATCCTCCTCCTCTTCCACAGCCACCTCCACGTCGTCCTCCTCCTCCTCATCCTCCTCCTCCTGCAACTGCCACCGTGAAGCAGACAAAAGTGTGGTCTGACTGTGTAGCTCCGTTGCGTCTCCTCCTACCCCCGTCTCCTCTGCGTGCAATGCGTTCTCCCTTATTGCGATGAGCGATTCTTTAAGGACGCCTAGGAGCGGGATGGTTACGCTCACTATAGCGTCCTCGCTGCTGACCTTCTTGGTGGACTCCTCAAGATACGCAGTACATCGCATATGTCTGCCATCCATGGCCACTCGTGGTTGGCAAACTGAGGGAGCTGAGTTGGAGGCACGCGTGGATTCATAATCTGGTTACTCCATCAATGCTCTCTGCTGCTCACACACCTGGCCAACATGGAATAGGTGGAATTCCAGCGAGTGGGCAGGTCGCACAACAGCCGATGTTCAGGCAAATGGAGGCGTTGCTGGAGTTTTTTTAAGCTAGCAGCAGCTACAGTTGACTTCCGAAAGTGAGCGCACAAGCGCCGCACTTTCACCAGTAGCTCTGCCAGGTTGGGGTAAGTCTTCAGAAATTTTTGGACTACCAGATTAAAAACGTGGGCCAGGCATGGTACGTGATTGAGTTCGGCAAGCTCCAGAGCCGCCACCAGGTTACGGCCGTTATCGCACACGACCATGCCTGGTCCTAGCTGCAGCGGCGACAGCCACATCTCCGTCTGCTGCAATATGGCGTCCCTCACCTCTGGGCGCTGTGCTTCCTGTCGCCCAAGCTGATGAGCTTTAGCACCGCCTGCTGACGTCTCCCGCGCCAGTGCTGCAACGCTTCCAGCTAGCGGCTGAGGGAGATGTTAAGGCACAGGAGGAGGAGGGAGGAGGAGGAGGAGGAGGAGGGGGGTTTATCAGAACCCATGCTGGCAATCTTGGGCGGGGGTGGTAGGTAGGCCGTCTCTGTTTGCGACCCCGTCCCCGCTTCCACTACATTCACCCAGTGTGCCGTCAAAGAGATGTAGCGTCCCTGGCCGCAAGCGCTTGTCCATGAGTCGGTGGTCAAGTGGACCTTTGCGCTGACTGCGTACCTCAGGGCCCGCCTGATGTTACGCGACACGTGCTGGTGCAGGGCGGGGACGGCACTCCGGGAAAAGTAGTGGCGGCTGGGGACGGAATAGCGAGGTGCGGCAGCCGCCATCCAGTCGCGGAAGGCCTGCGTCTCCACAAGCCTAAACGGCAACATCTCCAGGGCCAGCAGTTTGGAGATGTGGCAGTTTAAGGCTTGGGCTTGGGGGTGACTCGAGGCGTACTTCCGCCTGCGGTCGAACGCCTGCGAGATGGACAGTTGTTGGGACGAGGAGTGTGAGGGTGCAGGCGAAGAGGCGGGGGAAGGGGAGGCTGAAGGAGAAGGCCCCAAAGTAGCCGAGGCAGAGGCAGATGTGGAGGTGTCCTGGCTGGAGGTCTGGACCGCAGTGGCAGCACACAACAAAGGGGAAGAGGCAGTGGCAGCAGGACCGGGCGCAGTTTGTATTGCGTTTGCTCTCTCCCACTCAGCCCAGTGCTTGACTTCCAAGTGACGCCGCATGCCTGAGGTGGTCAGATTGCTCTTCTCAGAGCCCCTACTCAGTTTTGAGTGGCAGAGTGTGCAAACCGCGCTCAGTTTGTCATCCGCACAACATTAAAAAATCTCCACACCACAGAAGTACGAGGCCTCGATGGGGAGCTTCGCGCGACTGCCCGCTGCCGGAACAGCTTCGGCCGTGCTGGCTGTGGCCTCACTACTTTGTCTGGACTGTCCTCTGCCTGTGGACATCCCTCTGCCTGTGGACATCCCTCTGCCTGTGGACATCCCTCTGCCTGTGGACATCCCTCTGCCTCTTGCTGCCTTTTTCGGTGCTGCGCAGACCACCACCTCTCCACTGCTTTCCCCGCTGGACATCACCCCTGGGCCAAGTGGGGTCGGTCATTTCGTCATCCACCACCTCCTCTTCCTCACTCTGCTCCTCCTCCTGCCCACTGGACATTCCAACAGCCTCCCTTGATGGCAACTGCGTCTCATCATCATCATCGCTCATGATAACAGATGCTGGCTCAGGGTCCACATCAGCAGGAGATGGCGAAAACTCAAGGGTTTGGGCATCACTACAAACAAATTCCTCTGCTAGCTCCTGGGATTCTTCCGGCACTTCTGAAAAAGGACCCGAAAAGAGCTCCTGGGAGGGGTCAAGGGTGGGATGACTCTGTTGGCCAGGTGTGGAGGAAGGAGGGTCAGAGTGAGACTGTGTGGATGACTGGCTGGTGGACAACTGTGTGGAAGCGCTATCGGCTATCCATTGCACCACCTGTTCAACCTGCTCAGGCCTCAACAGCGGTGTAACCCGCCCCCTGCTTAACTGTCCCATAAAGGCAGGGATTCTGGATGAGCGGGATCCTGGCTGACCCTCACCAGCACGCATTGTATCCCCACTGGCTTCAACAAGGCCCCAACCAGCATTTCCGCGCGCCCCCGTCCTCGTCCACGTCCTATTCCGCTAGCCCCCCGCCGCATTTTTTTTTTTTTTACAATATTTTGCCTTCACAGCCGTGAAATTAGTTTGCAAGAGAACGCACAGTACAGTTGCCAGTTAAGGCCTATATATTGTATTTTTCAAGGTACACAGCCGTGTACTGAGTGATCAGACGGTGTGTATGAACAACAGTTATGAGAAATTACTTTGCAAGAGAACGCACAGTACAGTTGCCAGTTAAGGCCTATATATTGTATTTTTCAAGGTACACAGCCGTGTACTGAGTGATCAGACGGTGTGTATGAACAACAGTTATGAGAAATTACTTTGCAAGAGAACGCACAGTACAGTTGCCAGTTAAGGCCTATATATTGTATTTTTCAGGTACACAGCCGTGTACTCAGTGATCAGACGGTGTGTATGAACAACAGTTGTGAGAAATTACTTTGCAAGAGAACGCACAGTACAGTTGCCAGTTAAGGCCTATATATTGTATTTTTCAAGGTACACAGCCGTGTACTGAGTGATCAGACGGTGTGTATGAACAACAGTTATGAGAAATTACTTTGCAAGAGAACGCACAGTACAGTTGCCAGTTAAGGCCTATATATTGTATTTTTCAAGGTACACAGCCGTGTACTGAGTGATCAGACGGTGTGTATGAACAACAGTTATGAGAAATTACTTTGCAAGAGAACGCACAGTACAGTTGCCAGTTAAGGCCTATATATTGTATTTTTCAAGGTACACAGCCGTGTACTCAGTGATCAGACGGTGTGTATGAACAACAGTTATGAGAAATTACTTTGCAAGAGAACGCACAGTACAGTTGCCAGTTAAGGCCTATATATTGTATTTTTCAAGGTACACAGCCGTGTACTCAGTGATCAGACGGTGTGTATGAACAACAGTTATGAGAAATTACTTTGCAAGAGAACGCACAGTACAGTTGCCAGTTAAGGCCTATATATTGTATTTTTCAAGGTACACAGCCGTTGTACTCAGTGATCAGACGGTGTGTATGAACAACAGTTATGTGAAATTACTTTGCAAGAGAACGCACAGTACAGTTGCCAGTTAAGGCCTATATATTGTATTTTCAAGGTACACAGCCGTGTACTCAGTGATCAGACGGTGTGTATGAACAACAGTTATGAGAAATTACTTTGCAAGAGAACGCACAGTGCAGTTGCCAGTTAAGGCCTATATATTGTATTTTTCAAGGTACACAGCCGTGTACTGAGTGATCAGACGGTGTGTATGAACAAACAGTTATGAGAAATTACTTTGCAAGAGAACGCACAGTACAGTTGCCAGTTAAGGCCTATATATTGTATTTTTCAAGGTACACAGCCGTGTACTCAGTGATCAGACGGTGTGTAATGAACAACAGTTATGTGAAATTACTTTGCAAGAGAACGCACAGTACAGTTGCCAGTTAAGGCCTATATATTGTATTTTTCAAGGTACACAGCCGTGTACTCAGTGATCAGACGGTGTGTATGAACAACAGTTATGAGAAATTACTTTGCAAGAGAACGCACAGTACAGTTGCCAGTTAAGGCCTATATATTGTATTTTTCAAGGTACACAGCCGTGCACTCAGTGATCAGACGGTGTGTATGAACAACAGTTATGAGAAATTACTTTGCAAGAGAACGCACAGTGCAGTTGCCAGTTAAGGCCTATATATTGTATTTTTCAAGGTACACAGCCGTGTACTCAGTGATCAGACGGTGTGTATGAACAACAGTTATGAGAAATTACTTTGCAGAGAACGCACAGTACAGTTGCCAGTTAAGGCCTATATATTGTATTTTTCAAAGTACACAGCCGTGTACTCAGTGATCAGACGGTGTGTATGAACAACAGTTATGAGAAATTACTTTGCAAGAGAACGCACAGTGCAGTTGCCAGTTAAGGCCTATATATTGTATTTTTCAAGGTACACAGCCGTGTACTGAGTGATCAGACGGTGTGTATGAACAACAGTTATGAGAAATTACTTTTGCAAGAGAACGCACAGTACAGTTGCCAGTTAAGGCCTATATATTGTATTTTTCAAGGTACACAGCCGTGTACTGAGTGATCAGACGGTGTGTATGAACAACAGTTATGAGAAATTACTTTGCAAGAGAACGCACAGTGCAGTTGCCAGTTAAGGCCTATATATTGTATTTTTCAAGGTACACAGCCGTGTACTGAGTGATCAGACGGTGTGTATGAACAACAGTTATGAGAAATTACTTTGCAAGAGAACGCACAGTGCAGTTGCCAGTTAAGGCCTATATATTGTATTTTTCAAGGTACACAGCCGTGTACTCAGTGATCAGACGGTGTGTATGAACAACAGTTATGAGAAATTACTTTGCAAGAGAACGCACAGTACAGTTGCCAGTTAAGGCCTATATATTGTATTTTTCAAGGTACACAGCCGTGTACTCAGTGATCAGACGGTGTGTATGAACAACAGTTATGTGGAAATTACTTTGCAAGAGAACGCACAGTACAGTTGCCAGTTAAGGCCTATATATTGTATTTTTCAAGGTACACAGCCGTGTACTCAGTGATCAGACGGTGTGTATGAACAAACAGTTATGAGAAATTACTTTGCAAGAGAACGCACAGTACAGTTGCCAGTTAAGGCCTATATATTGTATTTTCAAGGTACACAGCCGTGTACTGAGTGATCAGACGGTGTGTATGAACAACAGTTATGAGAAATTACTTTGCAAGAGAACGCACAGTACAGTTGCCAGTTAAGGCCTATATATTGTATTTTTCAAGGTACACAGCCGTGTACTCAGTGATCAGACGGTGTGTATGAACAACAGTTATGTGAAATTACTTTGCAAGAGAACGCACAGTACAGTTGCCAGTTAAGGCCTATATATTGTATTTTTCAAGGTACACAGCCGTGTACTGAGTGATCAGACGGTGTGTATGAACAACAGTTATGAGAAATTACTTTGCAAGAGAACGCACAGTGCAGTTGCCAGTTAAGGCCTATATATTGTATTTTTCAAGGTACACAGCCGTGTACTCAGTGATCAGACGGTGTGTATGAACAACAGTTATGAGAAATTACTTTGCAAGAGAACGCACAGTACAGTTGCCAGTTAAGGCCTATATATTGTATTTTTCAAGGTATACAGCCGTGTACTCAGTGATCAGACGGTGTGTATGAACAACAGTTATGAGAAATTACTTTGCAAGAGAACGCACAGTGCAGTTGCCAGTTAAGGCCTATATATTGTATTTTTCAAGGTACACAGCCGTGTACTCAGTGATCAGACGGTGTGTATGAACAACAGTTATGAGAAATTACTTTGCAAGAGAACGCACAGTACAGTTGCCAGTTAAGGCCTATATATTGTATTTTTCAAGGTACACAGCCGTGTACTCAGTGATCAGACGGTGTGTATGAACAACAGTTATGAAAATTACTTTGCAAGAGAACGCACAGTGCAGTTGCCAGTTAAGCCTATATATTGTATTTTTCAAGGTACACAGCCGTGTACTGAGTGATCAGACGGTGTGTATGAACAACAGTTATGAGAAATTACTTTGCAAGAGAACGCACAGTACAGTTGCCAGTTAAGGCCTATATATTGTATTTTTCAAGGTACACAGCCGTGTACTCAGTGATCAGACGGTGTGTATGAACAACAGTTATGAGAAATTACTTTGCAAGAGAACGCACAGTGCAGTTGCCAGTTAAGGCCTATATATTGTATTTTCAAGGTACACAGCCGTGTACTCAGTGATCAGACGGTGTGTATGAACAACAGTTATGAGAAATTACTTTGCAAGAGAACGCACAGTGCAGTTGCCAGTTAAGGCCTATATATTGTATTTTTCAAGGTACACAGCCGTGTACTCAGTGATCAGACGGTGTGTATGAACAACAGTTATGAGAAATTACTTTGCAAGAGAACGCACAGTACAGTTGCCAGTTAAGGCCTATATATTGTATTTTTCAAGGTACACAGCCGTGTACTCAGTGATCAGACGGTGTGTATGAACAACAGTTATGAGAAATTACTTTGGCAAGAGAACGCACAGTACAGTTGCCAGTTAAGGCCTATATATTGTATTTTTCAAGGTACACAGCCGTGTACTCAGTGATCAGACGGTGTGTATGAACAACAGTTATGAGAAATTACTTTGCAAGAGAACGCACAGTGCAGTTGCCAGTTAAGGCCTATATATTGTATTTTTCAAGGTACACAGCCGTGTACTCAGTGATCAGACGGTGTGTATGAACAACAGTTATGAGAAATTACTTTGCAAGAGAACGCACAGTGCAGTTGCCAGTTAAGGCCTATATTGTATTTTTCAAGGTACACAGCCGTGTACTGAGTGATCAGACGGTGTGTATGAACAACAGTTATGAGAAATTACTTTGCAAGAGAACGCACAGTACAGTTGCCAGTTAAGGCCTATATATTGTGTTTTTCAAGGTACACAGCCGTGTACTCAGTGATCAGATGGTGTGTATGAACAACAGTTTATGTGAAATTACTTTGCAAGAGAACGCACAGTACAGTTGCCAGTTAAGGCCTATATATTGTATTTTCAAGGTACACAGCCGTGTACTCAGTGATCAGACGGTGTGTATGAACAACAGTTATGAGAAATTACTTTGCAAGAGAACGCACAGTGCAGTTGCCAGTTAAGGCCTATATATTGTATTTTTCAAGGTACACAGCCGTGTACTGAGTGATCAGACGGTGTGTATGAACAACAGTTATGAGAAATTACTTTGCAAGAGAACGCACAGTACAGTTGCCAGTTAAGGCCTATATATTGTACTTTTCAAGGTACACAGCCGTGTACTCAGTGATCAGACGGTGTGTATGAACAACAGTTATGAGAAATTACTTTGCAAGAGAACGCACAGTGCAGTTGCCAGTTAAGGCCTATATATTGTATTTTTCAAGGTACACAGCCGTGTACTGAGTGATCAGACGGTGTGTATGAACAACAGTTATGAGAAATTACTTTGCAAGAGAACGCACAGTGCAGTTGCCAGTTAAGGCCTATATATTGTATTTTTTCAAGGTACAACAGCCGTGTACTCAGTGATCAGACGGTGTGTATGAACAACAGTTATGAGAAATTACTTTGCAAGAGAACGCACAGTACAGTTGCCAGTTAAGGCCTATATATTGTATTTTTCAAGGTACACAGCCGTGTACTCAGTGATCAGACGGTGTGTATGAACAACAGTTATGTGAAATTACTTTGCAAGAGAACGCACAGTACAGTTGCCAGTTAAGGCCTATATATTGTATTTTTCAAGGTACACAGCCGTGTACTCAGTGATCAGACGGTGTGTATGAACAACAGTTATGAGAAATTACTTTGCAAGAGAACGCACAGCACAGTTGCCAGTTAAGGCCTATATATTGTATTTTTCAAGGTACACAGCCGTGTACTGAGTGATCAGACGGTGTGTATGAACAACAGTTATGAGAAATTACTTTGCAAGAGAACGCACAGTACAGTTGCCAGTTAAGGCCTATATATTGTATTTTTCAAGGTACACAGCCGTGTACTCAGTGATCAGACGGTGTGTATGAACAACAGTTATGTGAAATTACTTTGCAAGAGAACGCACAGTACAGTTGCCAGTTAAGGCCTATATATTGTATTTTCAAGGTACACAGCCGTGTACTCAGTGATCAGACGGTGTGTATGAACAACAGTTATGAGAAATTACTTTGCAAGAGAACGCACAGTGCAGTTGCCAGTTAAGGCCTATATATTGTATTTTTCAAGGTACACAGCCGTGTACTGAGTGATCAGACGGTGTGTATGAACAACAGTTATGAGAAATTACTTTGCAAGAGAAAGCACAGTACAGTTGCCAGTTAAGGCCTATATATTGTATTTTTCAAGGTACACAGCCGTGTACTGAGTGATCAGACGGTGTGTATGAACAACAGTTATGAGGAAATTACTTTGCAAGAGAACGCACAGTGCAGTTGCCAGTTAAGGCCTATATATTGTATTTTTCAAGGTACACAGCAGTAGTGTCAAATATAGTTTGGTATGTAGCAGAGCACCTAATACACCACTAATGCCTCTCTCTGTCCCTACTCCAGCAGCTATCCTGAATACAGCAGCCGTTCTCTGTAAAGTCTATATTGTAGTAAGCTATCACTGAAGTCCACTGTAGTAGCCCTGATAAGGGCTTTTAATCACGCTCCTGCCTATCCAACAGCTAAAATCTGTCTGTCCCTTCTCCAGCCTCTGTCCCTGACTAAGTTCACGCAGCATATGCGTACGAGCAGGAAGAGCTGAGTTTTTAATATTCGAGGTCACATGGTTTTTCCAGCCAATGCATGTAGACGCCGTTTTCGTGCTGCCAGCGTGCTCAGCGTGCCTGTCATACCCCCCCTGCATGTTGATTGGTGGAAAAAGAGCGCCAGGGAAGGTGGGAGGGGAAACGAATTCTAAGTGCGCCATCGCCGTTATACTCGAACGAAATCGAGTATGCCAAATAGCGTAGTATTCGATCGAATACCAGCTCGATCGAACACTACTCGCTCATCTCTAGTGTTGAGGGATTAACGGATATACTTATGCGTAATAGAACTAGAGCATAAAATGTGTAGTATTAGGCCACAATTTCACACCAATTACACAATTAGGGATTAACAGATATACTTATGTATAATACAACTTGAGTAACCTAAAATCTGTAATATCGCAATTTGTAATGCCGCAATTTCCCCCCAATTAGACAATCAAGGATCAAAGGATTTTATGTTATATATTAAAGAACGTGAAGACCCTAAAATCAAGGATTAACGGATATAGTTATGTATAATTAAATGTCAGTACCCTAAAATCTGTGGTATCAGGCCACAATTTCCCCCCAATTAGATAATCAAGGATTAACAGATTGAATGATATATAAAAGAAAGTGAAACTGCCAAATTCTGTAGTATGAGACTGCAGTTTCACCCCAATAACAAGGATTACTGGAATTACTGATGTATTAAAGAATGCAAACAACCTAAAATCTGTAGTAATAGATTACATTTAGTAAACCCAATTAGTGCAGCAAGGTGTAATAGAATAGCCCCTACTACCCAGGCTTTACGCTTTTCTATTGGTCCCTGCTCTCTCCCTATAGTGTGTATAATGCTTCCCTATTATGTCCCTACACTATGAATAATCTTATCCTGAACTGCTCAATAGTAATATTTGGTAAATAAAGTGTTTCCTAATCACTGTCCTTAGTGTCTATCACAGTGATGGCAAACCTTTTAGAGACTGAGTGCCCAAACTGCAACCCAAAACCCATGTATTTATCACAAAGTGCCACCACGGCAATTTATCCTGAATACTACAGTCTAATATAGTACATCTTCCATGTACTTTATTATTTAGCTATCATAGCCTGCCTACATTCAGTGCACTGCCTGTGCTGTTCATAGTGCGCCCTGTGCTGATAAAGTGCAGGAAAAGTCTAAGGCATAGTGCTACACCACAGACTTTTTCCAGGGTGCGGTGCCCACAGTGAGGACTCTGAGTGCCGCCCTTGGCACCCGTGCCATAGGTTCGCCACCACTGGTCTATCACGTCTCTCTCTGCACTAAGTTCACTGTAAAATGGCGGAGACTGAAGACTTTCTATAGGGCTGTGACATCATTGGGGCTGGCTATCTGCTGATTGGCTGGCTGTATGGCATTATGGGTGCCCCCTCGTTCTTACTTCTTCTTTCTAACAAGTGCAGCAGCCATTTTAGGAAAAATATGATTTGTTACCACAAAGCATGAGGAAATTGGATTTCGGGACTAATCAAATTTTCCCTGAAATTCGGATCGAATTCCACGTTGTCAACTTCAATTCACTCATCTCTAACCAGGACTAAAAACTAAGATGATTTTTGTTTATGTTCGGTTAACCTGCCAAGTGTGAATAAACACTAAATACTGGTTAAGAACTGTTTTGTGCTTCCGTACTGTGTCCGCTCACCTTGCTTATAAGAGCGAATCCCCACAGGTGACATTAATAATTACGAACACTATATGCAGTAGAACACTGTTTCACACGCAAAGAAATATGCAAGCACTGGAAACATAAAAAATCTGAATTACATCACTGCTATACTTACTATATGAAAATTAGAAGCTCTTTGTGCACATTTTTTGTCAAAATTGTGTCGGGCCCATCTACCAACAACAAGGTGGCTTCCAAGATATGGGACCTACACAATCAGACTTAGCCCGCCAGCTGTATTATATTTAGAATGGAGGTGCTGGTCTAACTGTTTTTTACATTAATAAAAATGTAACAAACGTTACAACAAAAGTATTAACATTGTGGGAAAAATAAAAAAAAGTCCAAATTGCTTTTAATTGTTCCATTCCCCACTGAATTCCTAAATTCCCTAACAGAGCCACTGAAAAGTACAATTTTTCCAACAAACAAAAAGGCCTGAGGCAGCTACACTCTGACAGAAAAATAAAAAAGCTATGGCTCTTGAAATGTGACAATAAAAAAAAATGAGAAGAAAAAAAGCAGCGTCCCAATGACCAATATAGGCCTGAAGAGATTAAAGAAGATTCTCCTTAAGGACGATAATATACCTTTAAGAAATAAAGTTGCAATGATTATGCGTGGTGATGTCGTCATAGTAACCAGACTGTTCTCTATTGTAAGTATCAGGTTCTAGAACACTGGCAGCTAGAACATGTGGATTACACGCAGCTTGTCCTCACACTTCATACATTACAGGTGAAGAGAACATTTAACTACCGTGTGATTCCTGCCATATAACAGGAAGGGAATTTACCGAAGTTCTTCTGCTCACTTAGACTAAAGCGATCTCTGGAGCTGATCAGGTAAAGTATAATATGTGGAGTATACAACTAGATGTTGGGGACATTTCATCCGCTAGTAGTCAGATGCTCCAGATTTATAAAGAGGTTCTCGATAAACTTTCTGGCAGTGTGTGCACCTTAAAGGAAAACTATGAGCTGGTGTAGATTTACGATATTATTTACGTCAGTTTCTGGCATCATTTTTCGTAAATCATAAGCTCCTCCCACTTGTTTAAATGTTGATTCTGGAATAATATTGGGAGACAGCAAGCATTTTTGTGAAAAACTGCTGTACTTTAATGATAAAATCCCCTATTGAGTTTGCTACACAAAATGATTCTCCTCCAGAGACAGAATGTCCTCTCTACTGCCACCTATAGGAAGGATGCTATCCTGTAAGTCAATGACCTGATTGCCCGATACATAGAATAATATATTTTATATATAAAATAAAATTCATAATATATATATATATATATATATATATATATATATATAATCACCGATAAACACAGCTTCTGAGGGGTACAATGATGGGGAACAGCACAATCGCCACTCTCTGTCATTGAACCAACTATTTGCAAAGAAATGCGCACCATGACAAAGTAATTCGTTACAAAAGCTACATTTTTGGTAAAATTCGGCAAAGCACCTGAATCGAATTTTCTCTATACAATAATTTCTCTCAACACTAATTGTGATAATTGGCTGAGCAAAATACAAAAAAATGTAAAATAAATTTATTTACAAAAGGGTAGATAAATTTTGCATCACAAAATTATGGCAAAACCACATTGGTTTACATGATTTTGGTGCATTTGTTTTTAAATTTTGTCTTAACTGCTACGTGTCTAATACACCCTCAGAGTGCATTCATACAGTGCAGTTCTCTGAAACCTGCACCACAAATAGCGTAACAATTCTTACCATTTATGGGAATACAATGAGCTGCCGGTATTCATATGTACAGTACATTATGTGTGCTTTTAGCTTTTAGTTTTATGTATATTTGTGTTCAGGAGAACAGTCATACATGTCAGAATTTATAACAGAAGCCCAATCCTTCAGATAGCGGATACCACCAGCACCTCCCAGGACCTATGACTTCTAATGGGGTGCATTGGGTTCCCTTGTAGTGAAGAATAGCTGCATGTGTCATGTGACTAGAGCCTTACCTGGGATATCATTGTCTCTAATATGTCGGCTTGTATGTGTTATAATATATATATTGGATTTTTGTCTTTGAAGGGATTGTGAGTGATTATAAAACAATGGCGGACAACGGACCTAAGAAGTCCAGGAAGAGAAACCACAACTGCCCTGATTTGCCAGCCAAGCGGCGTCTGATTGAGTCTCCCCAATCATCTCAAAGATGTCTCGTACCGTCTGCCCTGCCCAGTGAGCTTCTGAGATGTCTCGGACTCTTCTTACAACAGAGATGTTCTAAGATCACTTTTTCTTCTGCACGGCCTATAAGTAGGTTAAGAAACATTGACACCTATCTTCTGACTACCGGTTACCAAGGGGCAAGTTTCCTGAGCACAGGCAGCGTAGTCTTCCTTTATATGTTATGCCGGGACCTCATCTCTCCAGAGGTAGACTGCATGGAACAACTACAAGCAGAGCTCCTCACCTGCTACTATATCTGCCACTGCTACATTGGCCATGGGCTGGGGTACCCAGTAAAGCCTTTCCTGGTGGGCAGCTCAAAGACGGCCTTTTGGGAGCGATGTTTATCTTACATTAAAATAATGAGCTCCCACATGATGAAGATCAATCAAAACCACCAGTTTTATGGAGAAGTGCTCGCTGAGCTTATAGCTATAGGAAGATAGGAGACAACCGGTGATGTGCAAGACCTGGAAGAGAAGAAATGGATCGGATATTGGTTTCAGGAATGTGAAATCTTTGGGATCATGTTTTAGGGAGGTATGAATGTGTCAGACCTCCTTTTTACTTCATATATCAGGATGAGAAGGGACTGTGTGCTGCATTGTATGCTGTTTGAGCAGTTTATTATTACACGTCCCACTCGCCAGTCACTTTGGCACCGATTCTGACTTCAAGTGCCTTTTATTGTTGCATTTGATATCTTTTGGAGATGTCAATGTTGGATGACACTGTATAGCTCTCAGAGCAGACAAAGATTTTTTTTATTGCCGCACTATAGTGCAATGGCGTAAGCCATTAGACTGAACATTACTGTAATACGTGACTTTTGGCTTAGAGCATTTTTAATATATTAAGTTGGAGAATCCCTAGGACCGAGTTAGTAATTTTTTAATTTACTAACAGTCATGTGATCCCGTAGCAGCATCACATCCTGTGGTCACATATCTCCAGGCTCCTATTCCAAACCCTTTTGACAGCACATCACCAGTGTCCCATTTGGATTGGTGCTTTGTGTTGTTTGAAACGTGCATCTGCCGACTCAGCAGATAGTAGCTGGTCCATACATGCACAGACTAAAGAGAAGCGCTTGCCCTCTTCTATAAATAAAGTAGCAGAGAATTGAGAAGAAAAATGGAGCATGATACCTGGCACACAACAACACAGTGCACACCAGGAATGGTAGTTTGAAAACTACTGACGTGCTCCACACCTGTAGCACTGCATTATCAACAACCGGCGCACAATAATGAGGCAAGTAGCAGAGGAAACATCCTTTTCAGTACAGTACTGAACAATGAGGTGACAGCAGCCAGAAGCTTCGCTGAGACTTAAACCGTTCCTTATTACATCCATGGGACTTAAGTAACTTAGATAACTCTGCTTCTTAAACCTTGTGAATTTTCTTTCATTAAACTTAAAGAGAAACTTACCATTTAGTTGTCTGTATTTCACGTGATTTTAGTGCTTTCAACTAATAAAGAAAGAAAAAACACCATATATGTTAAATCATCAAATTAATGAGACAGTTCCAGACAATTTTGTAGAAATGTGCCAAGTGTGAACCTACCCTTATATTACCCCAATAATATCAGTAGAGATTGTTCTCACATCTCCATATCTGCACACCCTACAAAGGTACAGCAGCCAAATCATAACTACTAACTTCAGTGCCAACGTACCACAATTCCCAGGATGTTCACAAAATAGAAACCTCAGGGCTCAAGCTGTATTTGGGCTTCAGTAGAGGTACATGAGGCTTCTTTTGTGCCTCTGTATGCCTTCAATTTATGCAACTTTTTTTCTGTCAGATTCCATACAATTTCACCTGAAAAAAATAGTGGCATGCTGTATCATACACTTTATGGGGATGATATATCTGTATATGCAGAGTGTGATGCTGCCTGTATGGCAAAGCATGGAGTATGTGCAGGTCTTTTAGTACTGAGCTGTTTTTGTGTGGTGTATTATGCATGGGCAGCACGGTGGCTGCCTTGCAGAGCTGGGGTACTAGGTTCAAATCCGACCAAGGACATTCTGATAGGGAGCTTAGATTGTGAGCACCATTGGGAGTGGTAGTAATATGGGTGGAAGGCAATAGTTAATAACTTGTGATGATTAAAAAGATTTAAGAGGTTATCCATATGCCTGGGCTCCTCACAGAGGTTGAAGTTAGCTCGCCAGCACCCCATTACTTCTCATACCAGCATGACCGCCGCTGTATCTCCCCGTCATGTGGATGAAAACATTCAGCGTCGGGTTTTCAGCCAAAAGCAGGCCGCGACGGGAACAAGTCTCCCTAGCCTGCTATTGGCTGCAACATCCCCCCCACCGACGCCAGATGCTTTCTCCGCACAATGGGGAGATGCTGCGGCGGCTTTGCCAGTATGAGAAGCGATGGCGGTGTCTCGTAGCGAGGTAAGTACAACCTCTGTGAAGGGCCCAGGCATATGGGGGGGGGCTTTATAGAACTTGGATAACTCCTTTAAATACCAGTATCCATATGGAGGAATGAAAGTAGTGGTTGTACTAGGAGTTTTAACCAGTGGTGGAGTAGAGTGTAAATAGTGGTGGTACTATACTTCCCAACTTTGAAATATTGTATCCTAACCCGACACATGCGATAAAAGTAAGCTCCTCCCACTCTCCTTCTGCACAAATCTCAATTGTTTTACTCTCCTGTGATTTAGACCAATCAGCACTTCCCTGCTGCTGATGAGAATTGCTGATTGGTGAATTTCCTGTCATTTCCAGCAGTAGCTCTACCAGTCAGCATTTCTCCCCAGTAACAGGGAAAAGCCGATTGGTCTGCATGTACAATGGTGCATCCCAGATGCAGCTGCTCATAGCAGTGCAGGATAGACACGGTCAGCCTCTGGGAAACCGGCAGGGGTGTAGCTAAAGGCTCATGGGCCCTGGTGCAACAGTTCAGCTTGGGCCCCCCCCATCTTCCTCACTCAGCGCTGGTGCACCTAGCTTTTCTGCTGCCCAAGGCAAATATTGACACGCCTCCCCATGCCAAATTCTCAACCTAATCCCGTCTCTTCAGTCCTACTGTTAAAGGGATTGTCCTCTTTTTACTACTGATCACCTATCCTCAGGATAGGTAATCAATATCTGATCGGCCGGGGTCCTCCGGCACCCCGACGATCAGTTGTTTGAAGAAAAAGCATTGCTCATATGAGAGCTGCTTTCTCTGCTCTGTTCACCGTAGCATTTGCAGTGATGAGCAGTAGACAGAGCAGAGAAGGCAGCGCTCGTACAAAAAAAAAAAAGATGACCCCTTTAGAGACATACTTGGAAAACATTACATACAGCCCTACAGAACATACAGCATCACATAGCTACCTCTTACATCCAGTGACCTCTTCTCTGATGTAGACGTTCTCTTTCCTCCTCTTCTCCTGTCAGACCAGAACGCCATGGTGACTTCTTTCAGCCGCGCCTCGTCTCTGTAGAATTTATCAAACATACATCTTACTTTCCTACTTTTCCATCATCCTCTCACCTTCTCAACATCTCACCCTGCCCCCCCCCCCAATAATATACTGCAGAAACAGTTCCTCTGAAAATACTGGTACCACACAGAAAAACAATACCCCCTTACCTTTCAGATCAGATCCCCATATCAAACCCCAGATGAGACCCCACCATCTCCAGACACCCCTTAGACCTCCAAACCCCCATATCTGACCCCCATTAGACCTCCAAACCCCCAATCAGACCCTCATTAGACCTCCAGACCCCCATTAGACCTCTCTAGACCCCCCTTCAGGCCCCTAATCAGACCTCCTTCAGACTCTTCAGGCCCCTAATCAGACCCCCAATCAGAGCCCCTTTTGTCCCCCATATCAGACCTCCCTTCAGACTCTTCAGGCTCCTAATCAGACCCCCCCTTCTGGCACACCATATCAGACCCCCCTTCTGGCCCCCATGTCAGAACCCCCCTTCTGGCCCCCATGTCAGACCCCCCACACTTCTGGCCCCCATGTCAGACCCACCACTTCTGCCCCCCTTGTCAGACCCCCCCTTCTGGCCCCCACGTCAGACCCCCCATTTCTGGCCCCCATGTCAGACTCCCCCCCTTCTGGCCCCCATGTCAGACCCCCCTTTCTGGCCCCCATTTCAGACCCCCCTTTCTGGCCCCCATGTCAGACCTCAGATCAAACAATAAAATAAATAAATATAACTTACCTCTCATTCCGCTCTTCTCCCTGTGAGGCTGTATCCCCACTCTCACCTCTTCCAGGGGCCCGCGCTGCAGTCACCTGACCTCCTGCAGCATCAGGTCAGAGTGCGCTCTGTACGTCCTGACGCTGCAGGCAGTCAGGACACAGCAGCGTGGGCCTCAGGAAGATAGAGTAGGAGGAGGGGTAAGTACTGTACAGCACTACCAGTGCTTCACTCCCCCTCCTGCATACTAGCGAGCGCTTCCATTATGGAAGCGCTCACTAGTATTCCCTTTATAAGATGCACTGCATCTTATAAAGGGAAAAGTAGAGCAGCACTGGCATGGGGGGCCCTCTGGTCCCCCCTGGCTTAGGGGCCCGGTTGCAACTGTGACTGCTGCGACCCCTATAGTTACGCCAGTGGAAACTGGATACTTCTGCCAGATATTGTTTTAGAACAATGTTTGTTGTTTTTCATGTCTGCAGAGCTGTATCCACAGCTTATGCTGCACCAGGCAACAAGTCTGAATACGTCCCTGTTAGTGTTGTAGGATTAACAGATATAATTATGTATTATACAACTAGAGCTCCCTACAATGTGTAGTATCAGGCCGCAATTTCACCCCACACTAAAGGATGAATAGATCTTATACAGAAAAAAATTAAACACCCCAAAACTTGTAGTATCAGGCCGCAATTTCACACCAATTCCAAAATTAGGGATTAATGGATATACTTATGTATAATACAACTTGAGCAAGGGCGTAGCTATAGGGGGTGCAGAGGTAGCAGTCGCTACCGGGCCCTGGAGTCTGAGGGGGCCCAAAGACCCTTGTGCTGCATAAAAAGACACCAGTATTTTAGAAAATGCATGCAGGTCAAGTTACACTTCTGGCTGGAGGGAAGGGGTTAGGTCAGGAATTTGGCATGAGGGCAGTGCCGTTTTATTTTTGCCTCAGGTAGCAAAAAGTATATGTGCTTCCCTGTCCCTGGCCACAGAGCACTGAGGGAAGGGGGACCCAAGCTGAACTCTCACACCAGGGCCCATGAGCCTTTAGCTACGCCCCTGAACTTGAGCAACCTAAAATGTGTAGCATCAGGCAGCAATGTCACCCCAATTAGACAATCAAGGATTTTATTTTATATAGTAAAGAACGCAAAGACCCTAAAATCATTGGTTAACGGATATATTTATGTATTATAAAATGTGAGTACCCTAAAATCTGTAGTATCAAGCTGCAACTTCACCCCAATTAGACAAAAAAGGATTAAAGGATTATATTTTATATATTAAAGAACGTGAAGACCCTAATATCTGTAGTATCCAGCCACAATTTTACCCCAATTAGGCAATTAAGGATTAACGGATTGAATGATATATAAAAGAACGTAAACACCCCAAATTCTGTGGTATCAGACAGCAGTTTCACCCCAATAACAGAAGCAAGGATTACTGGAATTACCGATGTATCAAAGAATGCAAACAACTTAAATTCTGTAGTAATAGATGACTTTTAACCCCTTCAACCCCGGGCCTGTTTTCACCTTCCTGACCAGGCCATTTTTTGCAAATCTGACATGTGTCACTTTATGTGGTAATAACTTTGGAACGCTTTTACTTATCCAAGCCATTCTGAGATTGTTTTCTCGTCACATATTGTGCTTCACGATAGTACTAAATTTGTGGCAAAATATTTCATTTTTATTTATTAAAAAATACCAAATTTACCAAAAATTTGGAAAAATTTCCAAATTTCCAAATTTCAATTTCTCTACTTTCAAAATATATATTAATACCTCCAAAAATTGTTATTATTTTACATTCCCCATATGTCTTATTTATGTTGGCATCATTTTATAACTGTCATTTTACTTTTTTGGGACGTTAGAAGGCTTAGAAGTTTAGAAGCCATTTTTCAAATTTTCAACAAAATTTCCAAAACCATTTTTTTAAGCACCAATTCATATATAAAGTGATTTTGAGGGGCTTACGTCATGGAAACCACCCATAACTTACCCCATTTTAGAAACTACACCCCTCAAATTATAAAAAACTGCTGTTACAAACTTTGTTAACCCTTGAGGTGTTCCACAAGAATTAATGGAAAATGGAGGTGAAATTTCAAAATTTCACTTTTTTGGTAGATTATTCATGTTAATAATTTTTTTCTTGCAAAACAGCAAGGGTAACAGCAAACTAAACCTCAATATACATTACTCTGATTCTGCAGTTTACAGAAATACCCCATATGTGGTGGTAAACGTCTCTATGGGTTTGTGGCAGTGGTCAGAAGGAAAGGAGCGCCATACGGATTTTGGAGGCAGATTTTGCTAGAATGGTTTTTAGGCACCATTTTGTAATTGAGAGACCCTGACGTACCCCTACAGTGGAAACCCTCAAAAAGTGACCCCATTTTGGAAACTACACCCTTCAAAGAATATATTAAGGGGGGTACTGGCCACTTTGACCCGCTAAGCGTTTTATGAAATTTGGAAACACTTGGCTGTGAAAATGAAAAGTTTCATTTCTTCCAATAAAATGTTGCTTTAGCCCCAAATTTTTCATTTTCACAAGGGGTAACAGGAGCAAAGCACCCCATAATTTGTTCGAGGTGACGTTTTCATTGGTACCATTTTGGGGTACATAAGACTTTTTGATCGCCTGCTATTACACTTTTTGTGAGGCAAGGTGAAAAAAAATGGCTGTTATGGCATAGTTTTTTTAAAAAAAATTTTTTACAGCATTCACCTGGGGGGCCATCTCATGTAATATTTTTATAGAGCAGGTTGTTACGGACGTGGCAATACCTAATATGTCAAACATTTTTATTTTTGGAAAGTTTTACACATTAGATGCATTTTTGAACAGAATAAAATCTTTTTTTTTTGTGTTGCTATTTTCTGAGAGACATATTTTTTTTATTTTTTGGGCGATTGTCTCAGGTAGGGTCTACATTTCTGCGGGACAAGATGACGGTTTGATTGGTACCATTTTGGGGTAAATACGCCTTTTTGATCGCCTGCTATTACACTTTTTGTGAGGCAAGGTGAAAAAAAATGGCTGTTATGGTATAGTTTTTTTAAAAGATTTTTTACAGCATTCACCTGGGGGGCCATCTCATGTAATATTTTTATAGAGCAGGTTGTTACGGACGTGGCGATACCCAATATGTCAGTATCACAGTAATTTTTAATAAAATTTTTAATAAAATATGGCATATGGAAAAGAAATCAACAGTTTTCAGCTGTTACATCCCTGCCATTGAGTGCTTTGTTTATACTGTATGGCTGCACTGATGATGCCTGTGACACGCTGGACTTTCTGGCATCATTGCTGCTGCCATGTAAACAAAGACTGACAGGGACGTAACGGGCAAGTGTCACAATGTTGTGGTGTTCTGCACGCTGATGTGCAGGTGTATGGCATGTATCCACTGCAGCCAGTCCTCAGCATTAGATCACTGATTGGTGATTGGCTGCAGCAGTAACATACCATATACCGGCAAGTCCTTGCTGAAAAAATAGGCAACACATATTTGATGGACATTACATTCACCAATACCAAACGTACAAGATGACACATCACCACATACCTCTTAAACCCAGTGATGTCTCCCTGATGTAGATTTTCTCTTTTCTCATCTTCTCTATTTGGCCCACACCGCCATGACACTTCTTTCAGCCCCATCTTCTCTCTGCAGAGTTTGCCACAAAGACACCTTAGATTACCCACTTTTACTGTTATCCTGCTGCTGCCTAAAATACTGTGCCCACTGTGCTCCCCAATGTCCCCAAATACTATACTGTAGATATAACAGTGCCATATAGGTAGGACCCCATATAGTTACCGTGCTCCCCATTGATAGTAATAATTCTCTCCCAGAGTGCCCTCATTAGTAATAGTGCCCCAATAGTGATAATGCTCCACAAGTAGCTCTTTTAGCAGTAGTGCCCTCCGTATTGTACTAATAATAGTAACACCCCCAATATTACCCCTGGTAGTAGTAATAATTCCCCATAATAAAAATCATTTTTCCCATATCGCCTCCAGTAGTGCTCCCAGAAATAATAAGGACCCGCTGTAATGGTCCTCAGATCAGCCCACTGTGCCCTCAACAGACCTCAGATCATCTTATTGTGCCCCCATCAGACCTCAGAGCAGCCCACTGTGCCCCCATCACACCTCAGAGCAGCCCACTGTGCCCCCATCAGACCTCAGAGCAGCCCACTGTGCCCCCATCAGACCTCAGAGCAGCCCACTGTGCCCCCATAAGACCTAAGAGCAGCCCACTGTGCCCCCATCAGACCTCAGAGCAGCCCACTGTGCCCCCATCACACCTCAGAGCAGCCCACTGTGCCCCCATCAGACCTCACAGCAGCCCACTGTGCCCCCATCAGACCTCAGATCAGCCCATTGTGCCCCCATCAGACCTCAAATCAGCTTATCGTGCCCCCATCAGACCTCATATCAGACATTGTGTCCCATCAGACCTCATATCAGCCCACTGTGCCCCATCAGACTTCATATCAGCCCACTGTGCCCCATCAGACTTCATATCAGCCCACTGTGCCCCATCAGACCTCATATCAGCCCACTGTGCCCTCATCAGACCTTAGAGCAGCCCATTGTGCCCCCATCAGACCTCAGAGCAGCCCATTGTGCCCCCATCAGACCTCAGATCAAGCCCATTGTGTCCCCATCAGACCTCAAATCAGCCCATTGTGCCCCCATCAGACCTCAAATCAGCCCATTGTGCCTCCATCAGACCTCAAATCAGCTTATCGTGCCCCCATCAGACCTCAAATCAGCTTATCGTGCCCCCATCAGACCTCATATCAGCCCACTGTGCCCCCATCAGACCTCATATCAGCCCACTGTGCCCCATCAGACCTCACAGCAGCCCACTGTGCCCCATCAGACCTCGTATCAGCCCACTGTGCCCTCATCAGACCTCATATCAGCCCACTGTGCCCCCATCAGACCTCAGAGCAGCCCACTGTGCCCTCATCAGACCTCAGAGCAGCCCACTGTGCCCCCATCAGACCTCAGAGCAGCCCACTGTGCCCCCATCAGATACTGTGCCCCATCAGACCTCAGAGCAGCCCACTGTGCCCCCATCAGACCTCAGAGCAGCCCACTGTGCCCCCATCAGACCTCACAGCAGCCCACTGTGCCCCCATCAGACCTCACAGCAGCCCACTGTGCCCCCATCAGACCTCACAGCAGCCCACTGTGCCCCCATCAGACCTCACAGCAGCCCACTGTTCCCCACTCCTCCACCCTCCCCCTCTTGGCCTTGTGTTGTCTGCGGCTGGGCTGGCTGGCCACCCTAGTTGCCTTGCCTTGCCTTGCCTGCTCCTGCGCAGTGCACCACCCGGCCCGCATGTGCCTCTCCAGTCGTCAGCATGCCACTCACCGCCCGGTCCGGCCCCTGTCTCCAAGACTCCACGTCCACTGGCAGGCATTGGTATGTTAATTAGAAGCCTTGCACGCTTACGGCGCAGCGCAGCGCCTCCGCCGGCCCGCCCTCTCAGAGCGTCAAAGAGCGGCCAGAACTTTAAACTACTATATGCCCGAAGTCTGTATGCGTACTAATTGCGTACGCAGTACAGACTTCGGCGAATCGGCGGGTATCGGGTTTTCACCAGTGAAATTCACGGACGCTGCTTTTTTCTGCCGGACGCTACGGACGGCAGAGAAAAGCAACGCTTTTTTGCGGACTGTCCGTAAATTTACGGACGGTTGGCAACCCTGGCCAGGTGTAATAGAATCGCTCCTGTTATCCAGGCTGTACATTCCCTTATTGGCCCCTGGTCTCTCCCTACACTGTGGAAAATGTCTCCATATCCTTTACCTACACTATGAATAATCTTATCCTGAACTGCTAAATAGTAATATTTGGTGAATAAAGTCTTTCCTAAACACTGTCCCTAGTGCCTATAATGTCTCTCCCTGCACTAAGTTCACTGGAAAATGGTGGAGACCGGGCATGAGGAGGCTTTTTATAGGGCTGTGACATCACAGGGGCTGGCTATCTGCTGATTAGCTGTCTGCATGGCACTGTGGATGCTCCCTTGTTCCCGGGCTTCTTACTTGCACTTTGTAACATGTGCAGCAGCCATTGTTGATAAAATATGATTCATTACCACGAAGTGCAAGGAAATTTAACTTTGGGACAAATTGAATTTTTCCTGAAATTCGAATCGAAATTCCACTTTGTCAACTTCAATTTGCTCATCTCTAACCAGGACTTAAAACTAAGGTGATTTTTGTTTATGTTCTGTTAACCTGCCAAGTGTGAATAAGAACTGTGTCTCTGTACCAAAGCAAATCGCCACAGGTGTCATTAATAATAATGAACACTATATGCAGCAGAACACTGTTTAAAGACAGGCAAAGACACATGCAAACACTGAATAGGTCTGAATTACATCACTTCTATAATTACTATATGAAAATTAGAATCTCTTTGTGCATATTTTTTATCAAAAAAACAACAACAAGGTGGCTACCAACAAGGTCGCTTTCAACAGATGGGACCTACACTATTAGACTTGCTCCTCCTTGGCCTAGGCCTACAAACTTCAGGGCAATGTAGAGGTGCTGGTCTAACAGTTTTTTGCATTAATAAAAATGTAAGAAAAGTTAAAAGTATTAACTCTGTGAATGGTGGAATATGAAAATTAAAAAAAAAAGGTGGGATTGCTGTTTATTGTTCCCTTTCCCACCAAATTCCTAAACTCCGTAACGGAGCCACTGAACACTACAACTTGTCCCACAAAAAATTCCTCACACATCTATACCCTGACAGAAAAATGAAAAAGTTATGACTGAGGAAATGTGACTATAAAAAATTGAAAAGAAAAAAATCACCGTCCCAATGACATATACAGGCCACATCATGAAAAGGTTAAAGAGGCAGGCTGAAATGATGACGTGAGTACGCACGACATGCCCCCCCCTCTCCTCCCACCCTACCCCGCTGCGCTCTGTGCTGCCCATGTGACCCATCCTGCTGATAAACGCTGGAGATTATGTGTGGCGGCTGTGTCTGCTGACTGACTCCGGTTGCTCCCTGTCTGATGTCCTGGAATTCTGTTCGGTCTCTCGTGGATGTCTGGTGTATCAGGCCCTTCCTGGTCTTCTTGGATTGGGGACGGTCTCTGGTGCTTTTTTGCCTCTCTGCTTCCGCTGCTGCCCTGGTGGGAGTTTCCTGTGGTTGGAGTTGCGCTCTCCCCCATTGCCACGACTTAGCCTCTCGTTTTTTGCCCTCTGTCTCCTCTCTCTGCTGGATCCTGCTGCCCTCTTCCCTCTGCCTTCCTCTGCTGCTCTGACCATGGTGCTGATTCTGCCGCTGCTCTCTACCTCAGGCCTCTCGACTGTGTCTCCTGCTTGTTGCCTTCTGACGTGCCTTCTGACTGATTATTTGCCCGTGTTATTTTTGTCATTATTGGAGTCCCTTGGCCTGATCACAAGAAGACTGGTGATATCTGCCCATATTGGGCTTACTCCTTTTTTCATGTATTTCTGTGCTTCACAAAGGAGTAGGATGTGTTTTAGGGTCAAATTAGCTTGGATGGGACTAACTCCTGGCAATAAAGATAATAAAGGTACTTAAAGGTAATTTGAAGCTATGAACATGGTGATAATTTAAAAAAAAACAGAAGAGAAAAAGTGAAAGGTTTATAAACCAAAGGGAAAGAAAAAAAGGTAGAGAGGGGACGAGGGGAAGGGGGAAAAAAAACAAAAAACAAAATGGACCCTAAGCAGAACAGGCGATCAGCACTCTGCGCCTAAAACTGGACAGAAACCTTTAGAATCAAGAACAATCAATCAGTTTTTGAAATCTCCAAATGTAATTACAAGGGCAGGACAAAAAAGGATGCATGATGCCTGCCTTAAAAAAAAAAAAAATAAATAATGCTGGATGTAAAGTGGAAGAAGTAGAGGATGACCATCTCCAGGATGAAGGGGTGGAGAGGGTGGACGAAAGTGATATATCTACTGCTGAACTCTCCTCGATAAAAGAAATTCTGGCTGCGGTTAAAAAAAATGGAGAAGTAATACAGGATATCTCAACGTAGCTTAGGGCAATTCAGTCTGATATGGTCCTGATAAGGGTTGATTTCACAAAGATACAAGATAGAGTAACAACTACAGAAAAGTGTGTGGGTGTCCTGGAGAGTGAAGTAAAAACACTAAAAACTGAAATTCCCACTTTGAGGATGGATGCTAATATGCTACAAAAAAAAGGGGTAGATCTGGAAGACAGGTTGAGGCGATGTAATGTTAAAATTCTGGGGCTACCTGAGGGCACAGAGGTAAAAAAAACCCCTGCTGAAATGATACAGACTTTGATTCTGGAGAAGTTTGGAAGGGAACATTTCTCTTCATTATTTTTGGTAGAAAGGGCACATCGGGTTCCAGAGGGTAAACCATTTCCTACCCTACACTACGTACGCATTCTTCTTGCTCCTCCCACGGCCCCCAGAAGCGGGAAAATGATGATACTCCCCCTCGAGAGTGGGAAAGTGAAGATATGCCCCCCTCAGAAGCAGGAAAAACCAGCCCGGCCCACTGGGAACTAACTATTTGCACGTATAGGGAGTGAAGACTCCTCCCTAGTGTTGAGCGAGCATGCTCGGCCGAACTCGCTGTTCGGCCGAGCATGCCTACACTCGGGTCCGCTCGGTGTTTGGCCGAACATCGAGTGTACTCGAGCGCAATGCTCGAGTCTCTTCCCCGCACTGTAATGTTGATTTGTACGTTAATGCGTTAGAACTTGTGTGCTAATGCGTACACATTCAGTTAATTAGCATACTTTTACGAGTGAAAGGAGTAAAAGAGGAGAAGTCGCGATTCTGACATTTTTCTATTAACCAGACACCCTCCCCTCTTCCGAGCAGGGGGTGCCTGGTTTAGTCCCATTGACTAACATTATGCTCGGGTGCTCGGCTGAGCACTCGAGCAACCCCTAGTGCTCGGCCAGAGCACCCGAGCATACGAGCACAGAGGTGCTCACTCAACACTACTCCTCCCTCATTTCTCCACCCTCCTATCACACTCCCTGAGGAAGCAACTGTGCGAAACGTACGTTGGGGTGAGAAGACGCGGACTCACTGGTTGGTAGATAGTATTCTGTTCATTTACTTTTATGGTTTTGTGTTCATCTGGTTCTGTGGTGCTGTGTTGGTACCGGGATCCATGTGGCTTATATCACATTGTTTGTATGCCTTTGCACTATGCACTTTACTGTTTATAACAATGTGGCCTAACACCATGTTATGAATTTAATCTTTTTTGACACCAGTGTTTCTGCTTTATTTATGCTATTCCCGCTGTTGAATATTTTTAGTGTTTTTATGTGTATTTGTATAACATGTTTATAATAAAGATTGTGTCATTGCTTTAGCTATAAGCGGTGTTGAGACTTTTTTGTAACATTGTAGGTTCTGTGATTTGTCTCTCAACACACCATTTTGGCACCCTCCTATCCAGTTCAAGCCAACGGTGAACAAGATACCACAGCATGGCAAAACACAGGGTGACCAAAGTGGGGAGAGGTAGTGTTTGGTAGCGAGTTTCCCGAACCACCGTCCAGTTCAGAGGAGAGCACAGTGTCACAATTGGCCAAGAAAATCCCACCAGCTCCTGACTCGATGTTCGCCGTGCCGGCTGGTGCAGTGGAGGCGACTGGAGCGTCAACTCCGCCGCCCAGGAGGAGAACAACAACAGCAACACCTTCCATGCGGCAGAATCCCATTGTGCCAGCATCAGTGACGGCCCATGCCCAGACCCTATGGGACTACAAAAATGCGGTGGAGGACTGGGTCATCCAAGTACTGGACCATCCGAGGCTGGGAGACCCTACACTGGAACGGCATAAGGGAACCGTCCTATGGTTTTCAGTGGAGCAAGGCTGTAGTTTCCTTGTGGACGATGAGGACGGCAAGGAGTACTTTGTGGGCAGCAGGTCTGTGAAATGGCCGTACCTGCCACAACCCTGTCACAGCCTATACGTGGGGAATCAGGTGGAATATACCCCCATGGGATCCCTGAAATACCCCTTTGCTACCGGGGTTACCTTATTGTCTAAGCCCCTGTTCCCTACATCACCCCTAGAAGTTTGACCAGAGGAACCAGCAGGCGCAGGACGCGTGCATTGCCTAAAAGAGTCACCAGATGGCACACTCCATTTCAGGGAGAAGCCACAGCCGGAGCATATGATCCCTGGATTGCCACCACCACCATCACAGTCCTTTCAGCTGGGTCAGCTGACAACATCATCCTTTACTTTCCATGCCACGGTGATCCAGTACCAACTACCCTGGAAAATGAAGTCAGCAGCAGCCAGGGGAGCTGGTGGTTCTTGCCTGGAGGCAACCTTGCCTCAACCGCTGCAGCCAGAAGTCCTTACCCCTGCTGTCCCAGCAGGAGTATCTGGAAAAGTGAAGGCACAAGTGGCTGCAGCGCTCACCAGTGTGACCACCACCCAGACAAGTCCGACTTCTGGCAGAAGAGGGGAGTGAAGCTAAACCACGGCAGCCAGCTTGGCCTACAGGAGGCAGGAGCATCCTCTAATATCATTCAGCAGCAGTTCCAGTGAGGAGGACTTCAGGTCCCTCATCTGAGGAACCCTTCTACTGGCTGATTTAAAGGACACCTCTGGAGTCTGGACCTATGGAAGCCACAACATGGACTGCACCTGACGGGTGAGATCTAGCTGGCACTTGTTCTTAGTTTATGTTGTTTTTATTGCCCCCTGTTTGACTCTCACCCAGATGGACATGGCTTGTCAGGACTCCCCCCACATTCTGCAGAAAATTCCCAGTTGCGCCTAAGCGCACCTATTTTCCTTTTTCCCCCATCTCAGGTTATTTGGGAGCCCCCTTTGCAAAAAGGTTTCTCTATTTGCTGCTATTTTATATTATCCATGTGGATTACACGTTACCTGCTTGGATTACAAAATTACCTCACGTGGATTACAATTGAATTTTGGACTGTGTTCCAGTGTTTTATCATGCCAAGCAGCCACAAGGAGAGACTAAAACATATATATGAGCCTATTATCCTTGCAAATGTGAAATTGATTGCACTAAAATATTTGCATAATTATATTTGTGCTGTATTTTAGCATAGCAATAATGTTTTTACAGGTTCAGCAACGTTCAAGCACTTTAGTCCATTGTGTGTATTCTTTTTCAGGTACTGCAATGTGTCCTATCATGCACTTATTGTATGGTGTTTTTAGTAAATTATGCACTTAGCCGGATAGCTAACAGTGAGCACCTAACTTTTCTACCTCATATGGACTGCCTCTGAGGACTGTACACCGCAGCCTTTTTACACTAATGCATAACCATTCAATTCAGTAGTGTACTTTTAACAACGCTTAGACTTTATGTTCATAATTTGTGCAGTAATGTTCGCAAAACAATGATTATTTTTTAACGCAAATTCGACCGAATAAATTCAGATTAAGAACGAATCTTGTCATAAATTCGTTGAATATTCGCCAAAGCGAATTTTTGATGTAAATTGTCCTTTTTTCCTGACTTCTCTAAGGAGATCCAAGAAAAGAGACATAGCTTCATGGCAGTTAAAAAATGTCTGCAGGAAAACGATATCAAGTATTCATTTTTGTATCAAGCTAAATTCACAGGAACGGGGATGGGGACAAGTTCCCTATTGGCTGATGTGATGTCGGTTAGAATTCTATCTTGGAATGTTCAGGTTCTTGGTGACAAATTAAAAAGACAGGCGGTCTTCGATTTGGTTTAGAGACACTTACCAGCGATTGTCTGTCTGGTGGAGACTCACTTTACCAAAGAGGCTGTTGAACTTTGTATGGTTGATGATAAGGAAAGGGTAAGGCCTCCATTTAGACTAAACCCGTACTGGATGTCGATAATGGATAATCATGATTTGGTGAAACAGGAGATTTTTTGGGATATTAAAGGGTTATTCTCATTTTAGATAATGGGGGCATATCGCTAGGATATGCCCCCATTGTCTTATAGGTGTGGGTCCCAGCAGCTATATCCAGAACGGAGCCCCCGAACTGAATGAGGGCGCACTGCGCATGCGCAGCCGCTCTCCATTCATTTCTATGGGGCCGCCGAAAATAGCCGAGCGCTGGCTCGGCTACTTCCGTCGGCTCCATAGAAATGAATGGCCCGGCCCGGCTCCCATTCATTTCTGGTGGTGGCCGGACCCCCGGAAACCCGGGGTCCTCCAGGCGCAGCTCTCCCCGCTCCGTTGTGGATATAGGTGCGGGTCCCAGAGATGGGACCCGCCCCTATAAGACAATGGGGGCATATCCTAGCGATATGCCCCCATTGTCTAAGATGAGAATACCCCTTTAATTATAGTTCAGGAAAAATTCAACTGATGTGGGATGCATTTAAGGCTTTTGTGAGGGGTGTATTCATTAGTAACATTTCCAACTTAAGAAGGGGGTATGGGACGAAAGAGGGGGCTCTAAAGGAAGCGGCGTTAGCTGGTATGAATGAGTTCTCTAAGAGAATAGAAAAGTTATGCAGAATGCAAGTCAGGCGTGCTTAGATTTTCTTTTGGATAAGGCCCAACAGAGGCTCTTCTTTAAGGGACAAAAATATTTTTCTGAATCTGGTCGTCCAGGAAAATTGTTGGCTAAGGTGATTTCTAATCAAGAGCATAAAAAAGGGATAGCTAACAGTCATTCATCTGAGGGGATAATTATTGAGGATCAAGATCGTATAAAGGGAGTCTTTCTGAGAAACTTTTCTGAATTATACAAATCAGATAATAATATTTTGCAGGAAGTGATGGACTCCTATTTTAACTCCATCTCTCTTCCAGTTCTTACAGATACCCAAAGAGAATCCCTTCATGTAGATCTCTGCCTACAGAAGTTAGAGGCCGCAATTAAAGCTTGCTCGGGAAACTCCTCTGCTGGGTCTGATAGATTCCCATATGAGTTCTATAGGGAGTATAGGAAGGTTATCTCCCCTTGTCTCTTGGCAGTATTTACCAAATCACGAGATGATGGTAGTTTGCCAGAATCAATGACAGAAACAGTAATAATATTATTATTGAAAAAGGGCAAGGATCCCCTAGATATGAGGTCATACCGACCAATATCATTATTGAATACGGATGTGAAGCTTCTCTCAAGGATTCTGACTATAAGGCTCTCTAAGGTTATTTCATCAATTATACATCCCGATCAGAATGGGTTTATTCCCAGTAAAGGTACTTATTATAACCTGCATCGTTTCTTTGCAAATATCTCCTAGGGGGGATTCCTGCTTCATCCTGTCCTTGGACGCTTCCAAGGCTTTTGACAGGGTGGAGTGGAGATTCCTTTGGAAGGTTTTGGGGAAAATGAGATTTGGCAATACTGTAGGTTTATAAATATGATCAAGCTTTTATATAACTTTCCCACTGCGAGATTAAACATCAACGGGAGTTTGACAACGAGTTTTACATTGAATAGAGGTACTCGTCAAGGTTGCCCACTTTCCCCATAGAAACATAGAAGATTGAAGGCAGAAAAAGACCACCTGGTCCATCTAGTCTGCCCTTTTATTATTCCTTTATTGTTATCTTAGGATAGATACATGTTTATCCCAGGCATGTTTAAATTCAGTTACTGTGGATTTGTCAACCACCTCTGCTGGAAGTTTGTGCCAAGCTTCTACTACTCTTTCAGTGAAATAATATTTTCTAATGTTGTTCTTGATTTTCCCCCCAACTAACCTCAGATTGTGCCCCCTTGTTCTTGTGTTCTGTTTCTTATTAATAACCCTTCCCTCCTGAACTTTATTCAGTCCTTTAACATATTTAAAGGTTTTAATCATGTCCCCCCTTTCTCTTCTTTCCTCCAGACTATACATATTAAGAACTCTGAGTCTTTCTTGATAAGTTCTATGCTTTAGACCTTCCACCATTTTTGTAGCTCTTCTTTGGACCCGTTCTATTTTAGCAATATCCTTTTGCAGGTGAGGTCTCCAGAATTGAACACAGTATTCCAGATGTGGTCTCACTAGAGCTCTATACAGAGGGATCACAATCTCACTCTTTCGGCTTGTTATACCTCTAGCTATGCAGCCAAGCATACGATTTGCTTTCCCTACCGCCTGGTTGCATTGGTTACTCATTTTGAGGCTGTCAGAGATGACTACCCCCAAATCCTTCTCTTCTGAAGTCTTTGTTAACACAGAACTGCCAATAGAATACTCAGATAGAGGATTTCTTCTCCCCAAGTGCATTATTTTACATTTGGAAACATTGAACTGCAGTTTCCATTGTTTTCACCACTTATCTAATAAAGATAAATCATTCTCCATATTACAGACAACTCCTGGAACATCAACCCTATTACACACTTTTGTGTCATCAGCAAACAAGCAAACCTTACCTACCAAGCTGTCCCTTATGTCACTTACAAACATGTTAAACAGAACAGGACCCAGAACAGATCCTTGTGGCACCCCACTTGTAACCAGCCTCTGCTCAGAATATACTCCATTAACAACAACCCTCTGGTATCTGTCCTTCAGCCAACTGCAGATCCACTGAACTATCCAGGGGTTAAGTCCAATTCTTAGTTACATAGTCAAAGAAATCAATGAGATTAGTCTGACATGATCGGCCCTCAGTAAAGCCATGCTGGTTTGGGTCCATCAAGTTGTTTGTTGTTAGGTGGTCAATTATCTTCTTTTTTAGAATAGTCTCCATCAGTTTTACCACTACAGATGTCAAGCTGACTGGCCTATAGTTACTAGCTTCTTCTCTACTACCCTTCTTGTTAATGGGTACATTTGCCATTCTCCAATCATCAGGAACATCTCCTGTAAGAAGGGAATGATTATACAGATCAGTCAGGGGGCCAACAATCACAGATCGGAGTTCTTTAAGAACTCTGGGGTGGATGCCATCCGGACCCATTGCCTTATTTAACTTTAGCCGGACAAGTTCCTCTAGAACATCGGCCTCTGAAAACACTGGGGCTGAAAAGCTTACAACTAGAGGCAATGCTATATCTAGCCATGTTCTGATTATGAAAGTCACCATCTGAAAAAACTGAGCAGAAGTAGGTATTCAGATGGTCAGCGACCACCTTATCCCCATCTATATACAGATTTTTTCCATTGCTAAGTTTTGTAATGCCGCAGTTTTTCTTCTTCCTGTCACTAATATATCTGAAGAAGGTTTTATTACCCTCCTTAACAGATTTAGCTATTACTGTTCGATATTTATATTGAGCCCCTAGTTGTTAGTGTTAGGCAAGACTCCAAGATGGAAGTGTTTGGAACACTGGGGGCAGAAGATCGCATTTTTCTATATGCAGATGATATGTTATTCTTTATATATCACACCAATACAACACTTTCAAGAATTATTCGATTCGTTAATTTCTTTGCTGAGCTTTTGGGTCTTGATATTAGTTGGTCAAAAACTACCTTTATGCCAGTGGATAGTTTTGAATTCCCCAGTGAGGGGTCTCTGAGGATGCTGAAGGTTTCTGACTCATTTGAATACCTGGGTATGATGATATCCCCTTAGACTGAGGATTTTCTACTGTTAAACCTGATCCCTCTGATAAGTAAGTTACGATAAATAAATATAAAATTACTATATGGCTCTGACTTCCTCTTTCTAGAGCTGATACAATATCCCTAGTAAAGATTGTGATTGTACCCCAACTCCTCTATGTCCTTAGGAATTTCCCAATATGGATTGAGGATAAGTTCTTTAAGCTAATTGAGAGAATTATTAATGATTTACTTTGGGGAAGAAAACGGGTAAGGCTTAAACTAGAATATCTGTACAAGTCGATGGAACAGGGAGGGCCCTATTTCAAAGGCTATTTTATAGATGGGCAGTTATGGCTATATTGTGAATGGTTGAAAAGTGTACGCTGCAGGACCTTGGTGGGGAGATCTTTATTCGACATTATATTTACTCTACTAGAATCTGGTTGGTTAATTAACGTGGAACAGGACTATAGAGAAGCTAGAAAGCTACTCTCTAAATCATGGGACACTATAAGAAGATGGTGTACTCCCCTCTGGAATAATTACCATTTGCAGGTTTTAGACAAATTAGCTGGGGATCAATATTGGCAAAAAAGTAATATTCGGTATCTTACACAGGTGGTGAGGAATGGAGAGGTACTTCCATTCTCTATGTTAGCACAAAGGGAGAATATAACTGAGTTATGTTGGTTTAGGTATTTTTAGTTACGTTCAGCACATTCTAGTGTAAAAGAAAAATCACTGTTTGAGAAAGATATTAGTACACCCCTGAATGATTTGATGGGGAATCCGGGCCAGCAGGTCAAGATTGCCCAACTTTAGAAATTACTACTTAAGACACTATTCAATAAGGCACGCTCCCGGGGACAAAAGGCTTGGGAAGCTGATTGTCCTATGATTCAATTAGATAATAGGGAAAATATATTTGTGAATTTAGGACAAATATCTCACAATTTTAATCACATATTGGTGCAATTCAATATTCTGCATAGAGTGTATGTCACGCTGGTATGGCTCAATAAATGTGGTTTAAGAGATATTTCTAATTGTCCACGGTGTCATTCACTTGAGGCTGATTATTTACATATGTTCTGGTCCTGTACAGAGTTAAAAGAATACTGGCAGGCAATAATAACTTTATTACCCAAAAATTGAAAGTAGTGATCCCGTTTACAGCAGAATGTTGGATATTGAGGTTTTAACGAAATACCCCAAATATGAATACATGGTTAAATTTGGTCAATAAGGTTAAAAGATATGAAAATATTCTGCAAATAAATATTGAGGAAAAATGGACTAGGGTATGGGGGGTTTGGAAGTTTTAGATTCCCCCACCTTTACTCCCATCTTATCCGCTCTTCTTTCATACTTATGGAGGGTTAGGAGAAGCATCGCAAAGGGAGGGAGGGTAGGGGGGAAGTACATGGATAAGGTTAAAAAGTAAGGGAAAAAATAAGGATGTTGATGTTTTGTGAATGGAAAATATTTGTTTAGTTTTGAATAATAAAATTTATTTAAAAAAAAAAGAAAAAAAGGCAAGAAATAAAATTGCAGTAACTATGCGTGATGATGTTGTCATAGTAACCAGACTGTTCTCTATTGTAAGTATCAGGTTCTAGAACACTGGCAGCTAGAACATGTGGATTACACGCAGCTTGTCCTCACACTTCATACATTACAAGTGAAGAGAACATTTACCTGCCGTGTGATTGCTTCCATATTACAGGAAGGGAATTTACCAAAGTTCTTCTGCTCACTTAGACTAAAGCGATCTCTGGAGCTGATCAGGTAAAGTATAATACGTAGAGTATACAAGTAGATGTTGGGGACATTTCATCCGCTAGTAGTCAGATGCTCCAGATTTATAAAGAGGTTCTCGATACATTTGGTGTATCTTAAATCAAAACTATGAGCTGGATTTACGATAATATTTATGCCAGTTTCTGGCATAATTAATGATAAATCTAAACCCTTAAGCCCCTCCCACTTGTCTAAATGTTAAATCTGGGATAAAATTGGGAGAAGTCAAGCATTTTTGTGCACAAACTGACGTACATTAATGATAAAATCCCTCCTATCGAGTTCTATACAAAATTATTCTTCTCCAGAAGGGTGTGATTTGCCAATTGCTATCCTCTAAGTCAATGACCTGATTGCCTGATACATGGTATAAATATTAGTGTATATATATATATATATATATATATATATATATATTATATCACATATACATGTGAACAGTAGCTCCACCTAGTGCTGTGGTCGGTCCATTCTATTATAACTGTAATTTGGAATATTTAGGCTTTACCACCAAAAGAGCCAGGAAACTCCTACAAACTGTCCACTTTGGAGAAAATTTTATCAAGCCACGCCCATTGTGTTTGGTCACGCCCCTTCACCGTTCCTGTGAGATTCCTGGGACTGTTTGCAACTAAATTGTTACCTTAAAGTAAAATTTACCTTCACTTTAACCTTCACTCACTTTAACACCATGGGTAAACAGGTGATGTTACCATGACAACCAGGCTGCTCGCGATTGTTTTACAAGCACTTCTAGAACTAGCTGGTCTGCACTTCTCTGTAAATGAAAGACATTAATTGTATAATAAAAACACATTAACATTATTATTGTTAGTATTGTTACTATTATTATTATTACGCTTTTGGCGCTTTTTGTACTTTTTTTGCGGATTTTGTGTTTATGTTAACGACTGCATTGAAGTCTATGAGGAAATCCACTATATAAGGTGCAGAATCGCACAAACAATCAACATGCTGTGGATTTCAAAATCTGTATCATAGGTCAGTCTTAAACTTGTAAAAAATAGTCAAACTATACATGAGATTTGGCAAATCCTATTCACTTTGCTGGTACTGTATTACACTGCTGTTTTGCAACACATAATTCTGCTCAAAAATCAATAAAACCGTGTGCAGCATCCTGGGGCTCATTCACATGACTGAATGAATGGGTCCGCATCCATTCCACAATTCTGCGGAACGGGTGCGGACCCATTCATTTAAACCCATTGTTCCATTCTGAGCATGTCATATTCGTATCCACAATTGCATTCAAGAATAGGCATTTCTATAATAGTGCCGGCCATGTGTGGACCGCAAAACATGTGTCGTGTGACTAGAGCCTTACCAGGGATATCATTGTCTCTAATGTATCAGCTTGCATGTGTTATAATATATATATATTGGATTTTTGTCTTTGAAGGGATTGTGAGTGATTATAAAACAATGGCGGACAACGGACCTAAGAAGTCCAGGAAGAGAAACCACAACTGCCCTGACTTGCCAGCCAAGCGCCGTCTGATTGAGTCTCCCCAATCATCTCAGGGATGTCTCCTGCCGTCCACCCTGCCCAGTGAGCATCTGAGATGTCTCGGACTCTTCTTACAACAGAGATGTTCTAAGATCACTTTTTCTTCTGCACGGCCTATAAGTAGGTTAAGAAACATTGACACCTATCTTCTGACTACCGGTTACCAAGGGGCAAGTTTCCTGAGCACAGGCAGCGTAGTCTTCCTTTATATGTTATGCCGGGACCTCATCTCTCCAGAGGTAGACTGCATGGAACAACTACAAGCAGAGCTCCTCACCTGCTACTATATCTGCCACTGCTACATTGGCCATGGGCTGGGGTACCCAGTAAAGCCTTTCCTGGTGGGCAGCTCAAAGACGGCCTTTTGGGAGCGATGTTTATCTTACATTAAAATAATGAGCTCCCACATGATGAAGATCAATCAAAACCACCAATTTTATGGAGAAGTGCTCGCTGAGCTTATAGCTATAGGAAGATAGGAGACAACCGGTGACCTGCAAGACCTGGAAGAGAAGAAATGGATCGGATATTGGTTTCAGGAATGTGAAATCTTTGGGATCATGTTTTAGGGAGGTATGAATGTGTCAGACCTCCTTTTTACTTCATATATCAGGATGAGAAGGGACTGTGTGCTGCATTGTATGCTATTTGAGCAGTTTATTATTACACGTCCCACTCGCCAGTCACTTTGGCACCGATTCTGACTTCAAGTGCCTTTTATTGTTGCATTTGATATCTTTTGGAGATGTCAATGTTGGATGACACTGTATAGCTCTCAGAGCAAAGATTTTTTTATTGCCGCACTATAGTGCAATGGCGTAAGTCGTTAGACTGGATCTTACAGAAATACGTGACTTTTGGCTTGGAGCAATTTTTATATGTTAACTTGGAGAATCCCTGGGACCCAGTTAGTAATTTTTTAATTTACTAACAGCATTTGATCCAGTAGCAGCATCACATCCAGTGGTCACATATCTCCAGGCTCCTATTTCAAACCATTTTGACAGCACATCACCAGTGTCCCATTTGGATTGGTGCTTTGTGTTGTTTGAAACGTGCATCCGCCGACTCAGCAGATAGTAGCTGGTCCATACATGCACAGACTAAAGAGGAGCGCTTGCCCTCTTCTATAAATAAAGTAGCAGAGAATTGAAAAGAAAATGGAGCATGATACCTGGCACACAACAACACAGTGTACACCAGGAATGGTAGTTTGAAAACTACTGACGTGCTCCACACCTGCAGCGCTGCGGTATCAACAACCGGCGCACAATAATGAGGCAAGTAGTAGAGGAAACATCCTTTTCAGTACAGTACAGAACAATGAGGTGACAGCAGCCAGAAGCTTCACTGAGACATAAACTGTGCCTTATTACATCCAAAGTAACTAACTAAAGTTACTTAGATAACTCTGCTTCTTAAACTTTGTAAATTTTCTTTCATTAAACTTAAAGAGAAACTTACCCTTTAGTTGTCTGTATTTCATGTGATTTTACTGCTCCCAACTAATAAAGAAAGAAAAAAAAATATGTTAAATCATCAGATTAATTAGACAGTTCCAGACAATTTTGTAGAAATGTGCGAAGTGCAGTGGCGTAGCTATAAGAAAAGCAGGAAAAGCATCTGCTTTGGGCCCGAGCTCATAAGGGGCCCAGAGCCCAGCAAGGTGCAATACCCTTGCATAGTCCAGAGGGCGCCACCTTCCCTACTGCTTCCGTTCTCCCAGCTTCTGTTCCTTCCTCTATTAGAGGTGCTGAGCTGATGGAGCCTGCAGCCCAGGGCCCCAAAGGTTGCCTCTATGGCTAACAAAGCCCCTGACATCACATAGATGAAGCCAGCAGCCCAGTTCTCAGCTCAACTGATATGGCTTCCCCCTTCTAGGTAACCTCTCCTTCCTCCCCAACTCTGCTTCTTTTCCTGTCTCCCCTCTCTTGCAATCCCCTCCACCATTTCGCCTTCACTTCTTGCTGATCCAGTTTTGCTTCTGCCCCCTTCATCTCCACACTCCTCCACTTCTTCCTGGTGCCTGCCCTCTGCTCAATCCTCCACTCACCTCCTTTCCTAGCAGCCCTGGTGTCCCGGAGTCTCTGTTCCCCTCCCCCACACAACATCACAGGGAGGCCTAGTCAGCATCAGAGCATAGACTTCTAAGCCTGATGTCACCAGAAAGGTAAGTGTACTTCTATGTATGTATGTGGATATACAAGTATACATGTATGTTTGTAGATATGTAAGTATACATGTATGTAGATATGTAAGTATACATGTATGTATGTATGTAGATATGTAAGTATACATGTATGTATGTAGATATGTAAGTATACATGTATGTAAATATGTAAGTATACATGTATGTATGTAGATATGTAAGTGTACATGTATGTATGTAGGTAGATATGTAAGTATACATGTATGTATGTAGATATGTAAGTATACACGTATATGTATGTATATGTGCTATTTAAATGTAAAGATTCTGTAAAGATATTTGTTTAGTCATAATTACTAGAGAGAGAAACGTGACAAGTGCTAGAGACAGTGTTTCACAAAGTTTTTAATTGAATATTGAATAGGGATTAGAATCTTGGGTAGGGAGAGTTCAGGGACAATACAGGGAAGATGTAGGGAGATCATAGGGAGAGTTTTTAGACACTGTAGGGAGAGCATAGGGAATCTGAAGGGATAGTGCAGGATGAGTGTAATTGCCCTGTATATCTCGTTCAACTGCTGCTCCATTCATACTTAACCTTTTCTGTTATACTTACTGTGTGTCAGACTCAGTCTCAACAGGCGGTTTGTTTTCTGTCCAGCATAACGGAAACCAGACGGATCCGTTATGCTTGCCCATATACTTCTATTATGACGGATCAAAACGCAATGCCTCTAAAGGTTTCCGTTTTGATTTTCGGTCTTATGGCGTAGTACCTAGAGGAAACCCACGCAAATGACGATGTTATAGCGGAAAGTCATAACGGAATACAGAACGGAGATGTGAACAAGCCCTTCCTTTTAAGAATTTATCTAGGCCCTTTTTAAAACTTTCCACTGTCCCTGCTGTTCCCATGTCCAGAGGTAGACTATTCCACAGATTAACAGTTCACGCAGTGAATAAGCCTTGTCCCCCCTTTTTTAAGGGATTTTAGATGGAACAGCTTTTCAGCATATTTTTATGTACAGCCCGTTTATATATTTGTATAAGTTAATCATTTGCGCCATCGCCCATCCTCACAAAGGTCTAACTGGGGGACCCTCTGAGCTCACACCCCACTTTCATGACTGCTGGAAGGGGTGGGGTCAGGAGTAGCAACAGCTCCATCCCCAGCAACATAAGTCTTAAATCTCTGATGAGCACTTTTCTTCACACGCCTACTGAAGAAACCACCCAGCATACTTGGACTGCACCCTGTCACCCCAGATCCAATATCCCCTGGACTACTGGGCAGCCAAACTTGAATTGTGGCTGCAACTGTCTGAGTTTACCATGGGCAAGCTTTCCTGTATGGCCAGTAGTGGGACATCAGAGCGGGTGTTTAGTGTGGAAGGTGGCATAGTTATCCCCAAAGAGAACTTGCCTTTCAACACAAATCCTGAGCCAGGATTTCCAAACACCGGTGTCTGATACAACATACTAAATCATTCTGGCAGTAATAATCTGACTGTAGTGTGTTGCCACACCAGAATATTGTGACACATGGCCACATGCTCCTGTCACTATTCTAATGCTGCCACTCCTGCCACTATTCTAATGCCGCCACACGCCTGCTGCCTCTACTGCCATCAGCTCCCACTGTGATCTGCCACCATCTTGTGCTGTTAGTGCCACTGCTGTTGACCCCCCCCCAGTCTGTTCCAGTGCCACTATTGTGACTCTTCATGCTCTTACCACCCTCACTAGTCTGTTACGGGGCGACTATTTTTACTTTTCATGCTGTTGCCACCCTCACCACTCTGTTACTGGGCCACTAGTTGCCCTGTTAGGCTGTGTTGACATCAGCATTTAATTTTTCCTTTCTTCTGATCTCTCAGAACAACCAAAAAATAAAAAAAACAAAACGGATCCTGTCGTTTGAACGTCCATAAGGCATCTATCACACGGTCAATATTTTGCATCAGGATTTGATCATTATTTGGAAGCCCAAAGCAGGAGTGAGTCCAAAACACAGAAGACATTCAAATATTTCCATCACATTTTATCTCTGTTTTGGACCCAGTCCTGTTTTTGCTCTACCAATACTGATAGTGATGCAAAAAACTGACCAAATACTGACCTTGTGATAGAGGCCATCAAAGTCCTGCATGCAGAAGTTCTTTTCCATCTAAATAAAATTTAGATGCAGATGCAAATTACTAAAAAGCATGCAAATTGAGCATGAGGCCTCTATCACACAATCAATATTTTATCTGGATTTTATCATGATTTGAAGCCAAAAGTAGGAGTTGGTCCAAAACACAGAACACATGCAAATATTTTATTTCTATTTCATCTCTGTTTTGACCGTGACTGTGTTAAAAAGGATACTCAAAAAAAACGGGATCCACTTTTTTTTTTGCTGTACTTCTGACGGATCCGAAGAAGGGAAAAATAAAAAGTGACGTCAATACAACCTTACTGCTGACACTCTCTGTACTATGTCACGAGACCACAACTTGAATGTTGGGCCACTGCAGTCCATGCCAATAAATTAGACCTGACGCTAACATTGACCTGTGAGGCTGAGTGTACTTTTCAGTTATTTGGTCAGTTATTTCCATCAGTTTTTGTTTGCCAAATTCGGAAGCCAAGCCTACTCTAAGATTAGGTATCATGAATAGATCTACACATGTTCTTTGTGTGTGACCCACACCTGATTTTGGCTGACAATAACTGATGAGAACAACTGACCAAATAACTGAAGTGTGAACTGACACACAGTCATTCTATAGCTAGCAGAAGGAATTAAAAAGCATATATTTGCACTGCACATGCATTAACAGAATATTTTTTCTCCATTACTTTATGGGCTGCTTCCTTTTCTTTATTTTGTTCCAATAAACAGTCATTTGGACACAACTCCTGCAGGGGCGCACAGCATTTTTTCACTTTAATGAATGCTGCTGTATGTTTTCTTTTGGTTTAACAGAAGGGATTAGCTAGGAATAGTGGTGACCTGCATAATGATGTGCACATCCATATATGTGACCTGCCTGTCATCCAGTAACTGTTTTGCTTCCAAAAATGATAAGCTATGCATGTTGGTGCAATGCACACTGATGTACACCGAGATACACTCTCCCTAAAGATTAACTGCAGGCCAGGATAGACCTGATTTAATGCAGTTTGGCACAAATAAACTTGTAACAAAGTGAATTTCTTGCGAAATTTGGCGAAGCATACAAGTTGAATTTTTGAAAACTTTTCTAGTCCCTGTATACAGTTGGGTAGTTTAGGTCCTTGGGCTTATTTAGTAAGAAGTTTAGGGCATCCTTATCCTTTTAGACCCACATTTATATTACCATTGCGTTTTTCATTTAGGTTTTTTTGTCAGTTTCCTTAATATTTTCCACCACTAATTCTATACTGTTACTTATACTTTCCTCCCTTCTTTTTGCCCCTCTTGTACATGACATAATTCCTTACATATGTTGCTCACGTTGATTTTATAAGAGCATTTCCCAGCAGTAGAAGTAGGGTAATTTTTTATTTTATTTTGCAGCCTAGTACTTATATTTTTTTCTGAATTTCATCCCATCTTGATGGATATTACTAAATCCTGACCTTAGTACCCTGTATAATTTATAATAGTCATACTGTTGGCTAGCACTGTTTTCATATCTTTAATGAGTTTGTTCTTTAATGGTTTTGCTCTCAGCACCATTTAATTGCTGTGTACAACCTTATATTTCTTATTTGGTACCAGTAGGGTACTTCTTCTCTACCATTTTGCCCTTTCTTGGTTCCTTTCTGCAAGGTAAGATAGGTGCGGGTCTCAAGTGGGCATGAGCAGCCAACCTCTGTTCAGCACTATGGGAATTCTGAAAATACCTTGGACAGGTCTGGACATTGACTGGGCCGTCCTAACACATGAATACGCTTTAATCGAAACCATTCCATTGTAGCTCTGGCTGTATGTTTAGGGTTGTTGTCCTGCTGGGGGGTGGACCTCCACCCCAATCTCAATTATTTTTCAGCCCGTACCAGGTTTTCCTCCAGGATTGCCCTGTATTTGGCTCCATCCATCTTCCAATCCACTCTAACCAGCTTCCCTGTCCCTGCTGATGAAAAGCATCCCCACAGCATGATGCTGCCACCACCATGGTGGGGATGGTGTGTCCAGGGTGATGTGCACTGTTAGTTTTCCACCACACATAGCATTTCGCATCTAGGCCAAAAAGTTCAACTTTGATCTCATCTGACCAGAGCACCTTCTTCCACATGTTTGCTGTGTCCCCTACATGGCTTGTGGCAAACTGCAAATGGGACTTCTTATGGCTTGCTTTAAAAAATGCCAGATTTGTGTAGTATACGACTAATAGTTGTCTTGTAGGCAGATTCTTCCACCTGAGCTGTGTATCTCTGCAGCTCCTCCAGAGTGACCATGGGCCTCTTGACTACTTCTCTAATTAGCGCTCTCCTTGCCTGGGCTTTCAGTTTAGGTTAATGGCCAAGTCTTTGTAGGTTTGTAATTGTCTCACACTCCCTGTCTTCGGATGATGGATTCAATAGTGCTCTGTGATATGTTCAGAGCTTGGGATAATTTTATTGTAACTTAACCCTGCGTTATACTTCTCCATAACTTTATTCCCGACCTGTCTGGTGTGCTCTTTGGTTTTCATGCTGTTTGATCACTAATGTTCTCTCAAACTTCTGAGGCCTTCACAGAACAGCTGCAGTTATACTGAGAATAAATTACACACAGGTGGACTCTATTTACTAATTAGGTTACTTCTGAAGGCAATTGGTCACTCCTATTTTGGGGCATCAGAGTCCAGGGGGCTGTATACAAATGCACACCAGACTTTTCATTTTTATTTATTAAAAAAACTATGAAAACCATGCATCACTTTCGTTTCACTTCACACATTCTTGCTACTTTTTGTTGGTCTAGCACATAAAATCCCAATAAAATACATTTTATTTTCTGGGTGTAACAGGAAAAATGTGGAAACTTTGAATATTTGTATTTACCTTGCTAAAGGAGTTATTTTATACATCTGAAGCATCTAAACCAGCTGCAGGATGACTCTCCCTTTGTCTAGTTCTGTTAGCTCGATTATTGCCAGTATGCCAGTACGAAGCATCTGCAGCGGGCAAGAGCCTAGTTGCTACGGGGCGACCCTTCCCCTCCAGGGCCCTCTAAGGTGATGTGCCTCTCGTCCCAGTGTAGGATTGCCAAGGGTAGTTTAGGCCACATATGTCTTTGTAAGTTGTGTCACGGTGTTCCTACCTTGATAGACGGATAGGCCAAAGGCGGTGGCTCCGGCTGCAGAAATAGGTGGAATAATTGAGGGTCGTCGAGTGGAAATGAAGTCCAGACCTTTATGGATGATCCAATGCAGGTTTATTAACTCAATTTCCATATAGGAAGTTCACTTCAGGCTTTATCCTGGTATTCCAGCAGGTTTAGGCTTATATACTTGGCAGATAAAGATATCTGAATTTCTCTCTTAAGCTGAGCTTTTCTATTAAGTCTGGCTTTCCTTTAGCTGGTGCCTTGTTTCAGGCTGTATTACTCAGTCTTGGTGGATCAACAGAGCTAAAGGTGCTCTGCTGTCCTGAACACCTCATTCCCCTAGCAGGGGGTAGGGTAAACTGAAAAAACTGCCTTTTCCTCCCCATTGCAGGAAGTTAGAAGAAACTACTTCTCTCCAGCAGATGGGGTCAGAATGGAATAAGGAACGTTCCATTCTGATGAAACTACAAACTAGATCTGCCACAGTATTGCTGACACCTGCTGGTCGACCAGGTACATAACATTGCAACAGTTACATAACACTGAATGGAATGCACATTTCTTCTGGTAATGACATTAAGGCACAGGATGACATTTTAGAGTAGCACACAGATATCAGCTAGATACCAAGAGTGGTAACACACCAATCTGGGGTGTTACACATCTGATATTCCATTGTGCAAGTGCGAGTTACCTATGTATATTTTCATATAAAATCATACCTATGACACACGTTTCTACTCAATATTTACAGTGTATATTGCCAAATAACCGATTTCCTGTTTATTTTATTTCTAGTGTTTGATAAGAGTCATTTACTGACCAAAAACTCACATGTTATTTTGCCTTGAAAGATTATAATAAATACATCACAGGTTTACATTCATTTGGAGTGTTGAAAAGTAGGGGAAAATGGCAGGGTGTCTTATAGAGTGAATAATAGTGAGTGCTGCCGTTATGCATTCACTAGTACACAGTAGGACTGGGGAGCCGTGAATGCAGCTCTCATGATACTGGCTGTACTCAACGCTCTCTGGCCTTCTCTGGGTGCTGCGCTGCACTCTCGTGACTGTGTAAAGCGTCATGAAGAAGTGTACACACTATCACCTGATTATGACCTAATAATGAATGGGGTCTTATTGGGGGATTTAATCTGAAGTCTGATGGGGATCTTATGTCCAATGAGAAGTGGAGATCTGATTTTAGGTTTGATGGAGAATGAGGATCTGATTGGGGGTCTAATCTCAGGTCTGATGGGAGTCTGATGGGCAAAGGGGGTATGATCTGAGGTCTGATGAGGAATGGAGGTCTGATTTGAGGTCTGATGAAAATTGGGGGTCTGATCTTAGGTCTGATGGAAAATATTTTCTTTCTTATTTCCTTCTTCTAAATCCTCTGTGCATCTTATGGAGCTACAAATATGGTACATCTTTGTACTCGTATTAGGTCCTACTAGGATACATTTCAGCATTACACTGAAAGGCATAATACTTTGCAACACCATCAAGCAATACCATAGAGCATAAAAATGTTAATAAAAGTTAAATAACATATAAAATGAAAAAAGTAAAAATTATGGATTATGTGGAAAATATAAAGAAAAAAATATGCATAATAGCTATTGCTGCAAACTCAGCAAACCCTGTCATGGTAAATGCCCTAAAAATGAGGCCAGAATTGTTTTTTTTTGTTCATCCCACCTGCCAAAAAGAGAATACAAAGAGATCAAAAAGTTGTATGTATACCAAAATGGTACCAATTAAAATGTGTTCCACTATATAGAAGACCCTACACAGCTCTGTCAACAAAAAATACAAATGTTATGTGCCTTAGAAGGTGGAGAAGCACAAAAGAAGTATTTTAATTATGCAAAAACAGTAAAACTGTAAATTTTGTATCTCTGTAATCCTACCCACCCTCAAAATAAAGTTAGCGTGTAATTTATAAAGCTTGATGAATGTTGGAAAGCAAAACCCACACATCTTAAAAATTTTGGACATCTTGACATGTCCATGTGCCAGAAGCTACCATAGATTTTTAGATGGCAGGAGCACAATTTGCTATGGACCTCCTGCCCTGTGCTAGCTCTGTTCAGCTAATAGCTTGTACCGTTTTGGAATGCAGGCTATTAAAGTAAAAACCTAACGTATATTTAAAATATGTCTTTATCACCTGTATAGTAGGTTTTAATAAAGGAAGCAATTTGGATAGGGTATTGCTGATAATGCAGTTCTCTCGTATATAAGGTAAGGTAATGACATTAACACTTGATGGACTGCTCCTATAGATAATCTCCCAGGGTTATAAACTAGCTACACCAATTTCACTTCATATTATGGCTTTCTCCCTCTTCTACCCCTGGTGAGTGGAGCTGTCCTCTTTGCTTTCTACATAGTAACATAGTAACATAGTTTATAAGGCCGAAAAAAGACATCTGTCCATCCAGTTCAGCCTGTTTTCCTACAAGTTGATCCAGAGGAAGGCAAAAAACCCCTGTGAGGTAGAAGCCAATTTTCCCCACTTTAGGGGAAAAATCCCTTCCCGACTCCAATCAGGCAATCAGAAAAACTCCCTGGATCAATGACCCATCTCTAGTAACTATAACCAGGAATATTATTACCCTCCAGAAATACATCCAGGCCCCTCTTGAACTCTTTTAGTGAACTTACCATCACCACCTCCTCAGGTAGAGAGTTCCATAGTCTCACTGCTCTTACCGTAAAGAATCCTCTTCTATGTTTGTGTACAAACCTTCTTTCCTCCAGACGCAGAGGATGTCCCCTCGTCACAGTCACAGTCCTGGGGATAAATAGATGATGGGAGAGAACTCTGCACTGACCCCTGATATATTTATACATAGTTATTAGATCTCCCCTCAGTCATCTTTTTTCTAAAGTGAATAAGCCTAATTTTGATAATCTTTCTGGGTACTGTAGTCCACCCATTCCAGTTATTACTTTAGTTGCCCTCCTCTGAACCCTCTCCAGCTCTGCTATGTCTGCCTTGTTCACAGGAGCCCAGAACTGTACACAGTACTCCATGTGTGGTCTGACTAGTGATTTGTAAAGTGGCAGGACTATGTTCTCATCATGGGCATCCATGCCCCTTTTGATGCAACCCATTATCTTATTGGCCTTGGCAGCAGCTGTCTGATATTTTGATTTTTCGTGCATTTTCATATTTCAGTAATGAAACATGACATTACTGTGTTAGCAAGAAAGGCAGCTGGCATTTTTTTAAAAGAAAGTGATCAATAAAACATGGTCAGCAATTGGCGACTTTCCCGGAAATTAAAGTGCAAATTTAAAATTGTAATTAAAATGTTTAAAATTCAAATATCACAGCTTATTAATGATTGCAGTAAATGTTCGTGTTCTAAGCGAGTCTAAACTCAATTACTGGAGTGGCCTTTTGTAACTGAGGAAACAATAAATGTATTAAATTTAACAGGAACCTTCCAGATTCATGGATGGATGAGTAAAGTCAATTGGAATTATTTGGAACAGTGTGTGGAATATGAAATCTCTGCTAGACACACATGTCACTCAACATTGGCAGTACACATAGTCCATCAAAGACTTGTTCCATTCTGGATAAGCAATTAAGAAGTGATCACATTATAAAATATGGTTGTGTACTTCCTTTAGGCGGAATTGGTTTGGTTTTCCAGCTGTGAATTAAATTATCCCTAACCCATCTGATAAACTTTCAGCAGCTGCGTTTGGATGTCTAACTAATGGACTGCAAACAAAGTCAAACTTTGGATGTTCAGTATAGGATTCTCTTATTTAAACTTACTTCCACACTAAATATCTAACCAGCCCATATGGAAACCATAGGAATAACCAGTAGAAATTCTTCAGTGGCCTCTGACCAGGACCCCCACATAAGCCAGAAGGGAAAGTTATTGCAAAGAATCATTTTTGCTTTGGAGGACTCAACATAACCATGTATTACTTAATCATCCATTTATTTGATTGGGAGCTATGTAATACTACATTTTCCTAGTAGTGACCACTGTAGGAGAACTGTGGCTTCTCCCAGCAACACCAGACGACAGCATCTTATACAATTTCAGCTGATTGCTATTAGGTCCTCATTTAGCCAAGGGTTTGTCGGAGTAGGATGTTCCCATTAAAGTGGCTCAGTGATTAGTACTGGTGCCTTGTAGTGCCTCCATCCTAGGTTTGAATCCCACCAAGGACAACATCTGCATGGAGTTTGTATGTTCTCCCCGTGTTTGCGTGGGTTGCCTCTGGGTACTCTGGTTTCCTCCAACACACCAAAAACATACTGAGGCAATTTAGATTGATAGCTCCAATGGAGTCAGCAAGTGAGGATAATGTCTGTAAAGTGCTGTCAGCACTATGTAACTGAGTAAATAAATAAAAATATCCTCAGGATAGGTCATCAATATCTGATAGGTGGGAGTTCAACACTCAGAACCCCCTTCCGGTCAGCTGTTTGAAGAGGCCATGGTGCTTGTGTGAGTGCTATGGCATCTTCCTATGCCAGTGAAGTCACATGGTCTAGACACATTCAATGAAATGGGGCTGAAATGCACTATGAAGCACAGGTATGGAGCTTGGCAAGCTAGGGAGTGGCAAGTGCAGCTTCAAAAAGCTGATCGGCAGGGATGTCGAGTGGCGGACTTCCACTGATCAGATATTGATGATCTATCCTGAGGATAGGTCATCAATATTAAACATCTAGTAAGCCCTTTTAACCAATAGATACTTTCCTAAATATATAAAATACTAGGAAAAATAATTGATCTAGTCTGATCACCCCAAGGCAGCATGTCCAGTTGGGTGCTTTCTTTTCTTTTTCTTATATAGACCATTTTTTCTGATATTCGTTTTGGTTCATTTGGTTGAAATTTATGAACATCTATTCTCCATTTGTGATGTTAGTTTGGCCCTTGAGACAAAATTTCAGGGGGGAACAAGGTTTTGTTCACAGAAACCTGTCCACATGGTAATTCTATGAATGAGTCACATATAGTTCTATTTAAGCAGCTCGTCTATAGAATCCCTCGGGGCTATAAACCATATTCTTTAGTCTCGCAAAATGCTTTTAATTTGCATGGCAACATGACATATACAATTAGCCCTGAGAAAACTCATAGAATTTTCTAGCAGTAAAAACAATTATGGTCACTGCTGTTTTTGTACCCACAATCCTCCTCTTGACGATGCAGCTCAATGTTGTAAACAGTAAGTAATAGAACAGATTAGCATTAAGTATTTTTCATGTAGAAAACAGCAATTTACCAGTTTCCTGCTCAAAGTAACTCTGCCTTCTCTTCCTCTTGATTAATCTTATAATTTATTGCAGATGCATAATAACATTTTTGTGCTAAGAAAGGGAAAGACTGTGTGACCCCTTCTGGGACTCGTACCAACAGTAATTTGCAGAATTACCTACTTCATTGTGTGAAATACTAAAGTACATTTGCAGTATATTGTTTATTACTTTTTCTTACTAGGTCAATGACGATGCAGGAAATAGCAGCAAAGTGAAGGTTACCTGAAAGGTTAACTTGGAACATAATTTCTACATATGTCTGCTGAATGCATAGGAAACAGAGCTGGAACTGTGATATTATATAACTTTACATGGAAAAGTCAAATGCATCACAAATAATTGGAAATGCTTGTTTTTTGCAGTCAGACCTGATTTTGCAGTTCCTTGTTGTGGTCAACTCAAGATTTATCATCAATGCCAAAAAAAATAGCAATATCAGTAATACAATAAAACAATCTACTTTGGCTTATGCCGAGCCTCAGAATCATTACACTATTTAAAGGGGTATTCCAGGACATAGATATTGATGAGCTATCCTCATACCCTCAGCTATGGCAGGGGTATGACACCCCACACTCCCATCGATCAGCTGTTTCAGTCATCCTCCAGCACACTGAGTGGTGGCACGGTCACCACCCAGTGTATGGAGCCTTCTGCATCTAGTTTGATAAACTGTATAGTTTCTGGCGATGGCACCTGGCGTGGCAAGTTCCACCTCTGGAACCTGCTCCGGTCTAGAAAATGGGACCCCTGAAGCGAAGGAGAGCACATTGCACATGTACAGTGTGCTCTCTATTCATCACTATGGAAGTTCCCGAAAATAGACGAGTGAGTGCCCTCAGCTCTTTTCGGAAGTCCCATGGTGGTGAATGGAAATTACATTGAACAGGAACAGCTACTTCTCCATTCTCCACTGGGGGATTTTCGCAACTCCCATGGTAATGAAAGAAGGGTGGATGTGTATGTGTGGACACTCTCTGTTTACTTTGGGACTCCCATTCTGGAGATAAAAGTGGGTCCCAGAGATGAGACCCACACCTATCTGACATTGATGTCATAGCCTACTGATATGCTATCAATGTCAACAATAGGGAATGTGTCATCAGAAAATGGCCTATTGTTAAAAAAAAAAAATTATGTTTAAATTAAATTTTTATGTTAAATATCTTTGACAATTTTTATTGATGTTATTTTTTAATTTTTAAGCTTACTATCTTTATTTAGAAACAATAAATAAATCCTACAATTTTCACACTGTCTACTAACCCTCATATTAGGCTGATACTTCCTGTAATGTAGAGATCATTTTTCAGCAGTCATCACTTTCTAAATGGGGTGATGGCCCGGGGGCATTAAATAAAATTCATCAGTAATTGTCCAAGCTGCACTTCCTCTCATTTTTATAGCTCTTACTACAGGAGGGAAGGAGGACATTGCTCTACTCAAGAAGGAACTGAGTTTTCTTTATCCAAACACTGCTCAGCAAAGTTGGCTTTACTATACTGCCTGTCCTTGTTCCCGAAAAGAACACTTGCTAATAGTAGAAGTAGTCAGTAGTGTTTTTTCCTAGTTCTACCACAGGCTGGGCAGGCTACATACAGTACAGCAGACTCTGTGAGTAGAGGATGTGACTGCCAGTGTTTTGGGAGACTCTGTACTACACACCATGTACATGATTCACAATAGGTGATGTCTTCTCTGATTGGACTCCATCTTTTTTTCTTTCTTCTCCATCTGCCCTAGACCTCCTTGACAACTTCTTCTGGATTTCACTTTTCACTGTAGAGTGTAGAGGTTGCTGTCCAGACATCTTTGGCTCCTTGCTTTTCCAACATCCTCCCTACTTACAGATAACAAATATAAATTACTTACAGCTATGTACTAAAAAAAAGTCAATAAATGACAAACAATGGCATTTAAAAATAGAAATCTGAGGGTCAGTTGTAGCCTTTGAAATACACAAAGGGCTTAATAAAATGTGTAAAAAGAAATAAAATCTGCAAAAATACAAAATGAACGGCAGGTGGCCAAAGAGAGAGAAAAAAACCATCTTTATATAAATGATAATAAAACAAGGTCAGAGCAGATAGCCGCCCTAAATAATGGTAATGGGGAGATGTTCACTGATGATCAGGAAAAGGCAGAGCTACTAAATGTTTTTTTTTTCTGTGTATACAAAAGAAAGGAGATGCGAGGGCTCAGTGGAACTAGGGCTGTAAGTATATCCAATAGTATACTAAATTGCTGAACTGTAGACATGGTCCTAATTAATTGAATAAAGTAAATTTGAACAAGGCCCCAGGTCCAGATGGATTACACCCAAGAATTATTAAAGAACTCAGTTCAGTTACTGCTGTGCTCCAAGCAACTGGCCCAAGGCAAAAGCGGTGGCCATATTCAAAAAGGGCTCTAGGTCTCCTACAGGTAATTATAGACCAGTAAGCTTAACTTCTGTTGTGGGAAAAACATTTGAAGGACTCTTAAGGGACAATATACAGGAGTATGTGGTTGTAAATTATATCATAAATGTTAACCAACATAGGTCCATAGGTTTACCAAGGACAGACGTTGTCAAACTAACCTGATATGTTTTTTTTTTTTTTTTTTAATGGTGAGTATAAGCCTGCACAGAGAGCGGCTGTGGTTGTAATGTTGTACTTTGCAAAGTCATTTGATACTATCCCTTATAAACATTTATTAAGTAAAACAAGGTCTAGTTTGTAATTGGGTTGAAAACTGGCTGGAGGACCGTGTTCAGAGAGTCTGCTTCTAAGGCAAGCAGGATATTGTCATGTATCAAACAAAGAATGGATTTGCAGGACAGGGATGTAATCTCACAATTCACAAAGGTTTGGTGTGGCTTGATCTGGAATATGCCGTTCAGTTCTAGACACTCGTTCATAAAAAAGGATGCCTTGGAGCTGGAAAAGGTACAAAGCAGAGAGACTAAACTGATAAGAGGCATGGATGGCGTAGTTATAAGGAAAGATTAAAATAATTAAATTTAGTCTTGGGAAGAGGCGTCTAAGGTAGGACATGTGTAGTACCCTGGAGCAAGAGTTCTTTGGACTATGGACATTTGTGGACATTTGCCTCTATTGCTACTATGCAAAGCTATCAACTAACTACTTTAGTGCACTTGGAAGGGTTAACATACACTATGATATATGCTATTGAAACTTGCACTGATTTATATTGTTTAACTGAATTTTATGTTTATTGTAATATATCCTGTTCATTTGCACTTATTACACTATATCTGCACTGCGGAAAGGGTTAATGCACAGCCAGCTGATACATAGAGACTTTGGGACTTTCTAACTATGCACTTTCACAGTTACTATAATGGACTATGCAAAGTTCCCTGTCTTATTTAGCTCTGTTGGTGAAGACTCGTCTGGAAAAACTGCTTAGTCATTCCCATGGCCTTGTATTGAAAGTTCTAGTTCAGTTATAAACTGTATATAAGTAGAACCATTAGAGCCCATGGTTGGAACCAGTATATAGTAGAAGATACTCTGCCAGACTGCACAGTGACCAGAAAAAGATGCTGAAATGGGGATACTCCCTGGGTCAAAAGCCTTTTGACCAGAATGTCAGCAGGATGACTGTGCCACAGACCCTGGGCCACCAGCCCAATGGCCATACAAACAGTATATTGAAAAGCTGTTGCATTTAAAATCCCATCAAAGGGGGGGGGCACTACCTATGTGAATATGCAACCTATATTCCACCAACAAACTGGCCATGCTGCTGCTTACTGTAATACTGTTGCCACTGCTGCCTCAGGTTCCTCCATATCTATAGTTATCCCACAATTTAGTGCAAAATAGATACTGCCCTATATGGTTAATAGTGAAAAGAGGAGTAGTAGGTGCTACATAGTGTGAGGACCATCAGTAAATGCCAAGAAGAGAGTAAGACCTACCAGATGAGGATGTGCATAAATGGGCCCAACACTGCTGAGAGCATACAGGTCTGAATGGGAACAGATGCCAACCAGGTGCACCTCTACTCCACGGAAACAATGATTACGATAGAATTGGGATAAAAGGAAGGCAAAAGGGATATTCCAGAGCTCTTTTGGGGTTGACTAGTTTATCAAAAAATATTCATATAAAATAAAGTGCAAACAGTGCTACGCATTTCAAGAGTGGACCACTCACTTCCTCAGGCACGTGTCAGACAAACAAATCCACTGAGATTAAAAATAGTATGACAGGAAGTGACATAATTGCAAACACCAGATGAAAAATTATTAATTTAACATGATCAATGTTCATTTAACCCAAAAGGTACCAGAGAATGAAATCTGTAGTTCAGTGAGTCGCTGATTTGTTCCAAAATAATCAATTGAAGGACTAATATTTCTTTATTGTCAACTGACAGAAAGCTTATTGACACACTGTGATTTGTGACACTGTAATACATAATCATACGTAATCTCATGCTCTATATCATGCAGTCCACATACTAGAGGCCGCACGAACATCGCAGGAGATAAATCACAAAGGTGCTAGCAAAGCAAAGAACAAAAGGAGGTAGCACCATTGCTAATGTTAAAACAACACAGACAACGTTTACCTCTGCACAAGTTTGGAAAAAGAGACAGAGAGGATTGGGTAACAACAGCTGTTTTTAGGTGGCTGGGTGCCAGGACGTTTTTCAGTGTCCTGGCTCTTCTATAAATCACTTTTGGTTCTGGGGTCACTAGATTCCATTAAATCGGATCATTAAGGATAATAGGCCAATGTTTAGCCAGTGTTTAATAAGCCAAAAGTCAACCTGAGGAGCGCACTGGAATCCTTTTATCCCATACGGTTAATGGTGTTCACACAATAATAGTGCATCCACATAGAAATAGTACTCATTTAGTGGCATCAACACAATTAATAATATAACCCCCCCTCCAGTACGTACCTATGTAACTTTTCCTGGTACTATAGTTAATTCCCATTTGTGGCCCGTTCATTCTGCTGAATAGCAAGGATCCCACGATTTGGACCTCTAAAATGAAATACTGATGATGACCTATTCTAATAATGGGCCATCAGTATTAAAGTCCCAGAAAATCCTTCAAATGGAGTGTGTCACCAGGAAATTCACTGGGAAATCAGGTACAATGTGTTGTAGGACAAGCTCAGCTGAATATATCTTTTATTTAGCAATCTGTTGCTTCATTCAGGTGAGATAACAATACAGGATCCTAACCCGGTCAATTAACATAGTGAAGGAGGGGCTAACAGAGGAAGCAGAGGATGTAATACTACCACTTTACAAAGCGTTGGTGTGGCCTCATCTGAAATATGCAGTTCAGTTCTGGGCACCAGTCCATAGAAAGGATGCAGTGCAGCTGGAAAAAGTACAAAGGAGAGCGACTAAACTGATAAGGAACATGGAGGGTCTTAGTTATGAAGAAAGATTAAAAGAATTGAATTTATTTAGTTTTGAGAAGAGACGTCTAAGGGGGGACATAATTAACCTATACAAATATATAGATGGGCCTTACAAAAAATACAGTGAAAAACTGTTCCATGTAAAATGCCCTCAAAAGACAAAGGGGCACTGCCTCCGACTGGCGAAGAAAAGGTTCAGTCTCCAGAAGCATCAAAGCTTCTTTACTGTAAGAACTGTGAATCTGTAGAATTCTGTAGAATAGACTTCCTCAGGACGTGATCACAGCAGGAACAGTGGACAGTTTTAAAAAGGGTTTAGATGAATTCTTGAAAGTAATTTACATTAATGCTTATGAAAATGTGCAGAAATCTGAGTCTCACTTCCTTCTGGGATTCACGTCCCCACTAGAGATGAGCGAGCACTAAAATGCTCGGGTGCTCGTTATTCGAGTCGAACTTTTCCCGATGCTCGGGTGCTCGTTTCGAATAACGAACCCCATTGAAGTCAATGGGAGACTCGAGCATTTTTGCGGGGGACCAAGGCTCTGCCTAGGGAAGGCTGGGTGAAAACCTGGAAACCTCAGAAAATGATGGAAACACCACGGAAATGGACAGGAAACAGCAGGGGCAGCATGCATGGATGCCTCTGAGGCTGCCTAATCCCACCATTACCCCAAATTCTCAGGCAACAGCCTGGTGGTTACCCTCGTGGCAATTGTGCTCACCCAGACCAAGAAAGGCGAGGTTTCGCTGGAAGAGCCAGAGGTGTGCCCCCTGGGCTAGCGTGTGTGGTGGTGACAACAGCCAGAATGGATTTAGAAAAACTGTAGCATCAACCGGTATGGTATCGATTCTTCTCAGTTTAATACCGTATACGTCCCCTATCTTGGGACCTTATAGTTCATGGATTTTTCCACCACGGAAAACGGAAAAAGAGCTTGCTCTGGCCAGGGGAGTATCTTTCCCACTGCAGCTAAGGGGACGTGTCCATGCTATGCCTATCACAGGTCAGGAGGCAATTAAAAGAAGAAAAACAAAAAACATCAGTACAATATCTAATACGTCCCCTATCCGGGTAAATAGTTTGGAGAGAGGGCCTGTAGGTGGGGGGAAGGAGGTTACGCTGGAAGAGCCAGAGGAGTGCCCCCTGGGCTAGCGTGTGTGGTGGTGATAACAGCCGGATGTATTTAGAATGATGACGCAGGACCCCAACTTAAAAATTTAGCATCAACCGGTAAAGTCGTAAATTATGAGATTGATCAAGTGTGGTATGTATACTACTCAGTTTAAAACCGTATATGGCAGCTATCCGGAAAAATGGTTTGGAGAGACAGAAAGATAGGACAAAGACGTAAATTGTTTGGAGAGAGGGCCTGTAGGTGGGGGGCAGGCTGGGGGGAAGGAGGTTTCGCTGGAAGAGCCAGAGGAGTGCCCCCTGGGCTAGCGTGTGTGGTGGTGACAACAGCCAGATGGAGTTAGAATGACGACGCAGGACCCCAACTTAAAAATTTAGCATCAACCGGTACAGTCGTAAATTATGAGATTGATCAAGTGTGGTATGTATACTACTCAGTTTAAAACCGTATATGTCAGCTATCCGGAAAAATGGTTTGGAGAGAGAGAAAGATAGGACAAAGACGTAAATTGTTTGGAGAGAGGGCCTGTAGGTGGGGGGGCAGGCTGGGGGGAAGGAGGTTGAGCTGGAAGAGCCAGAGGATTGGCTGAGCTGGAAGAGCCAGAAATTGTTTGAATAGAGGGCCTGTAGGGGGCCCTCCTGAAAAATTGTTTGAAGAGAGGGCCTGTAGGTGGACCTCCGGAAAAATGTTTTGGAGAAAGGGCCTGTAGGTGGACCTCTGGAAAAATTGTGGTAAAAGAGTGCCAGTTGGACCTCTAAAAAATGGCGTTTTTTTTGGTCAGCGTTAGGCAAAGACGACATGGAGGAGGAGGAGGAGTAGGAGGAGTAGAGAAGAGGAATCGGATACATAAGTAATGTTAATCTTTAGCTGCTTTCCCCCGGAGGAGATTTGAATTCCGGTGAAATCCAGGCTTTGTTCATTTTAATAAGCGTCAGCCTGTCAGCGCTGTCAGTTGACAGGCGTGTACACTTATCGGTGATGACGCCATCAGCTGCACTGAATACCCGCTCTGACAGCACGCTAGCGGCAGGGCAGACCAGCACCTCCAAGGCGTACAGCGCCAGTTCAGGCCACGTGTCCAGCTTTGAAACCCAGTAGTTGTATGGAGCAGAGTGATCGCTACGGACGTTGGTATGGTCAGCTAGGTACTCCCTCACCATCTTTCTGTACAGCTCCCCCCTACTCTGCCTAGGCTGGGGACAGGTGACAGTGTCTTGCTGGGGTGACATAAAAGTGGCAAAGGCCTTGGAGAGCGTTCCCCTGCCAGTGCTGGACAAGCTGCCTGCTTGCCTCCTCTCCCCCGCTACTTGGCCCACAGAACCATGCCCTCTGCCGCTAGCGGCATCAGATGGGAAGAATTGTTTCAGCTTGTGCACCAGGGCCTGTTGATATCTATTCACTCTCATACTCCTTTCCTCTGCAGGGATGAGAGTGGAAAGGTTATGCTTGTACCGTGGGTCCAGGAGAGTGAACACCCAGTAATCGGTGTTTGAAAAAATTCTTCTAACGTGAGGGTCACGGGATAGGCAGCCTAACATGAAGTCTGCCATGTGCGCCAGAGTCCCAACACGTAAGAATTCCCTCTCCTCACTGGCCTGACTCTCCATTTCCTCCTCCTCCTCCTCCTCCAAATCCTCCTCTTCAGCCCATACACGCTCAAGAGTTAAGGACTGAGCACTGGTACCTTCTACTGTCTCGCCGACATTCTCCTCCTCTTCCTCCTCATCCTCATCCCCCTCCTCCGATACGCGCTGAGAAACAGACCGGAGGGTGCTCTGGCTATCAAGCGACGTATCTTCCTCCACCGTCTCTTGTGACAAGCGCAAAGCATCTGACTTGATGCTGAGCAGTGAGTTTTTCAACAGGCAAAGCAGCGGGATGGTGAGGCTGATAATGGCGGCATCGCCGCTGACCATCTGTGTTGACTCCTCAAAGTTGCTCAACACCTGGCAGATATCAGACATCCACGTCCACTCCTCATTGTAGACTAGAGGAATCTGACTGACCTGACTACCAGTTCTGGTGGAAGTTGACATCTGGTAGTCTACAATCGCTCTGCGCTGCTGGTAAACTCTGGATAACATGTTTAATGTGGAATTCCATCTCGTGGGCACGTCGCACAACAGTCGGTGAGCGGGCAGTTGTAGGCGGCGCTGCGCTGCCCTGAGAGTGGCAGCATCTGTGGTCGACTTGCGGAAATGCGCACAGATGCGGCGCACCTTGGTGAGTAAATCAGACAGATTAAGGTATGTCTTGAGGAACTGCTGAACTATTAGATTGAACACGTGGGTCAGGCATGGCACATGTGTCAGTCTGCCAAGTTGCAGAGCCGCCACCAGGTTACGCCCGTTGTCACACACAACCATGCCTGGCTTGAGGTTCAGCGGTGCCAGCCACACATCGGTCTGAGCCGTGATGCCCTTTAACAGCTCTTGGGCGGTGTGCCTTTTGTCACCTAAGCTCAGCAGTTTGAGCACCGCCTGCTGGCGCTTACCCACGGCACTGCTGCTGCGCCTAGAGCTACCGACTGAAGGCGCCGTGCCCACGGATGGTAATTCGGTGGAGGAGGAGGAGGGGTTGGAGGAGGAGGAGTAGGAGGCATAGTACGTCTGAGAGACCGTGACCGAGGTAGGCCCCACAATCCTCGGTGTGGGCAGTACATGACCGGCCCCAGGGTCATTCTCGGTCCCAGCCTCCACCAAGTTAACCCAATGTGCCGTCAGTGAGATATACTGTCCCTGCCCGGCAACACTTGTCCACGTGTCCGTGGTTATCTGGACCTTCTCAGAAACAGCGTTGGTCAGGGCACGGATGATGTTCTGTGACACGGCTGGTGTAGGGATGGGACGGCACATCGGGAAAAATAGTGGCGGCTGGAGACCGAATACCGAGGGGAAGCCACCGCCATGAGATTTCGAAAGGCCTCGGTCTCTACCAGCCTATAGGGCAACATCTCCAGGCTAAGCAATTTGGAGATGTGGACGTTGAGGGCTTGGGCATGTGGGTGGGTGGAATTGTATTTCCTCTTGCGCTCCAGCGTCTGCTGTAAAGACAGCTGAACGCTGCGCTGGGACACGTTGGTGGACACTGTGCAGGATCGTGGAGGCGAAGGTGTAGTTTTCCGGCGGGAGGGGCTCGTGCCGGGGTCCTGGGCAGGGGGTTGATTAGCAGAGGCTGTGAGTGACGCAGGGGGTTGACTAGCAGAGGCAGCGAGTGACACAGAGGAAGGAGCAGTGGTGTGACCCGCAGGAGGTGGTGAACGGCCTTGGTTCCATTGAGTGGGGTGTTTAGCACTCATATGCCTGCGCATGCTGGTGGTGGTTAGGCTAGTAGTGGTGGCACCCCTGCTGATCCTGGTGTGGCACAGGTTGCACACCACAGTCCGTCGGTCATCCTCACTTTCTTTAAAGAACCTCCAGACTTGCGAACATCTAGGCCTCGCCACGGGACCTTCACTACGTGAAACAGTTGCTGCTGATGCACCAGCTCTGGCCCTGCTTCTCCCTCTGGCCACACCACTGCCTCTTACAACCTGTTCTGGTGCAGCACTCGCCTCCGCCTCAGAAGCACTGTCTTCACTCGGCATATTAACCCAGCTTGGGTCAGTCACCTCGTCATCCTCCGATTCCTCAGTCTGCTCCCCCTCGGAATTCCTCCCCTAACAACAACTTCACCACTGTCTGACAACCGTGTCTCCTCATCATCTGACACCTCTTTACAAACTTCTTCCACTAACTCAACATTGTCATCATCATCACCCACAGACTGCGACAGTTGGAAAACTTGGGCATCAGGAACGAGGTCAACAGCAACCTGAGAAGTGGTTTGTGACTCTGGGAAGGGTCCAGAAAACAGTTCCTGAGAGTATGCCGGATCGCATTCCAAATTTTCCTGGGAGGGGGCAGACTGGGGGATAGGAGGTTGAGGTGGAGGAGCCATAGGAGTGCTCCCTTGGATAACGTGGGTGGACTGCGTGGAAGACTGACTGGTGGACAAATTACTTGAAGCATTGTCCGCAATCCACGAAATCGGCTGTTCGCACTGTTGTGGTTTCAACAGTCCTCTACCACGTGTCCCTGTAAGTTGAGACATGAAGCTAGGGAGTGTAGCTCTGCGGCGTTCCACAGCTCCCTCATCAGCAGGTACTGTCTCACCCTTCCCAGGACCACGGCCTCTGCCCCCTGCAGTAATTGAATGCCCACGCCCTCGTCCTCGACCCTAGCCCTGGGGTTCACCATTTTTTGTATATAAGTGTATGATATAAAAAAAAAAATTAAACGGGCCTGGTGTACTGAAACCCACAAACTTGTTCAGTCTGGTTGAATTAAGTGACATACAGAAAGTGTCACCTGGACAGAATATACGGATTGGAGCGAGTGTGCTGAACTGTGACACACAGAAAGGTTACACGCAGCTGAGTAAAATGGATTTGTATCACTGAGCTAAAACAACAAAAAAAATTATTTTTTTTTTATATTTTGTTTTTTATATTTTTTTTAAAATTTTGTTGTTTTGGGAACGTGACGTGCAGGAACTATCGGAGACCTAACTCACACCCTGTTAACGGTGGCTATTTAGACTGCGACCCAGACAAATGTCGCACAGAGAGTTTTTTGGATCAAGCTGTAGATGTTATTGGTAGCAAATGACTTGGTTGTATTCTGTGACGTACAGAAAGTGTCACCTGGACAGTATATACGGATTGGAGCAAGTGTGCTGAACTGTGACACACAGAAAGTTTACACGCAGCTGAGTAAAATGGATTTGTATCACTGAGCTAAAACAACAAAAAAAAATATTTTTTTTTTATATTTTGTTTTTTTGGGAACGTGACGTGCAGGAACTATCGGAGACCTAACTCACACCCTGTTAACGATGGCTATTTAGACTGCGACCCAGACAAATGTCGCACAGAGAGTTTTTTGGATCAAGCTGTAGACGTTATTGGTAGCAAATGACTTGGTTGTATTCTGTGACGTACAGAAAGTGTCACCTGGACAGTATATACTGATTGGAGCGAGTGTGCTGAACTGTGACACACAGAAAGGTTACACGCAGCTGAATAAAATGGATTTCTCTCACTGAGCTAAAACAACTAAAAAACTAACTTATTTTTTATATTTTGTTTTTTATATTTTTTTTTAAATTTTGTTTTTTTGGGAACATGACGTGCAGGAACTATCGGAGACCTAACTCACACCCTGTTAACGGTGGCTATTTAGACTGCGACCCAGACAAATGTCGCACAGAGAGTTTTTTGGATCAAGCTGTAGATGTTATTGGTAGCAAATGACTTGGTTGTATTCTGTGACGTACAGAAAGTGTCACCTGGACAGTATATACGGATTGGAGCAAGTGTGCTGAACTGTGACACACAGAATGGTTACACGCAGCTGAGTAAAATGGATTTGTATCACTGAGCTAAAACAACAAAAAAAATTATTTTTTTTTATATTTTGTTTTTTATATTTTTTTTTAATTTTGTTTTTTTCGGAACGTGACGTGCAGGAACTATCGGAGACCTAACTCACACCCTGTTAACGGTGGCTATTTAGACTGCGACCCAGACAAATGTCGCACAGAGAGTTTTTTGGATCAAGCTGTAGACGTTATTGGTAGCAAATGACTTGGTTGTATTCTGTGACGTACAGAAAGTGTCACCTGGACAGTATATACGGATTGGAGCAAGTGTGCTGAACTGTGACACACAGAAAGGTTACACGCAGCTGAGTAAAATGGATTTGTATCACTGAGCTAAAACAACAAAAAAAATTTTTTTTTTTTATATTTTGTGTTTTATATTTTTTTTAAAATTTTGGTTTTTTTTGGGAACATGACGTGCAGGAACTATTGGAGATCTAACTCACACCCTGTTAACGGTGGCTATTTAGACTGTGACCCAGACAAATGTCGCACAGAGAGTTTTTTTGATCAAGCTGTAGATGTTATTGGTAGCAAATGACTTGGTTGTATTCTGTGACGTACAGAAAGTGTCACCTGGACAGTATATATGGATTGGAGTGAGTGTGCTGAACTGTGACACACAGAATGGTTCCATACTGCTGTGTGCAATGGATTTGTATCACTGAGATAGAACAATAAAAAAAAAACAGGGTTATATATGGCGATAGCTGCACTACTAGTGCCAGCCAGCCAAGCCAGGAGACAAAAAAAAATTTCTTCTAGCCCTTAGAAGGGCTGTTGGGTTCTTTGTGGGTGATTCCTGCCTAACAGAGAACTAAATGCAGGCCCTAACACTGTCCCTGAAAGGCAGCAGCTCTATCCCTAACGACATCCAGACGGCATCTGAGCCGAGCACCGCGGCCAGTCACTAGTATATTCCAGGGTCACCTGATCAGGCCAGCCAACCACTGCTATCGACATGTAAGGGCCCCACGTGATGCTGGGTGTATCGTAGAGTCTCCTGGCTTGTGATTGGCTGTGTTTATAGGCGCCAAAAAAGCATGATGCGGAAGTTGCCATTTCCTCGAGTATGGCGAGATACTCGTCCGAGCAGCGAGCACTTACGAGTACCCTAATACTCGAACGAGCACCAAGCTCGGACGAGTATGCTCGCTCATCTCTAGTCCCAACCTATCCCTTGGTTGAACTTGATGGGTTTATGTATTTTTTTCAACCGTATTAACTATGTAACTATATTACTGTAGGTGGACATTCTGAGAGGAATCATATCAAGTAGCAACAACAATATTTAAATACAGGGGTTTTAATGATTCCTATAGAAAAAATGTCCCATTTTGCATGATCTAACAAGAATGATTAAAATTTACTCATTGTACAACTTCTTTACCGAATAACATATTTGAGTCCACAAACATTCTGAGATTTATGTGTATTTTAACGAGTCAATGACATTAAATGATTGTGTGCTAAGCCCCATCATCAGACAAGCATATGTATTGATATATAAGTGAAAAATAATAGTGAGTTGGAGCTGACAGCAATAACAGCATCTGGACCATAGGGATTACAGAAGTTAAAGTGCAAGCAGTCAATAATACAATACATTATTCTGATCTGAGCAGAAGATAACAAATGAGAACTTTCACAAGATCAATAGCTCCTGCCAGGCAGATTCAGCCCAGGGATACAATCCATTGGTGTCAGCGTGACAAGACATGGTGTTTAAAACATTGTCCACTTGAAATATTAGTCTTGTCACATCCATTTTCTTGAGGGCATTTTTATACAATGGTATTTAAAACTACTAATTACAGTTTTTGCCTTATTGACAGCGCTTAGAATGTGATAAATGAAATCTTCAATTCATTGATTTTGTCTTGTTTTGTTTATCTGGTCCTCGAAAACTTTTCTTTTACCAAGGAACTTTAGGCTCACACAAGCAGTTTTTGAAGTAGTGTTTGATACAGTATGAAGTTCAGTATATATATATATATATATTTTGTTTGTTTGTTTGTTTTTATCCAGGTTTTTGAGCTAAAGCTAGGGATGGATCTAGATGTGGATTTTCCTTTTTTAATGTTCTCCCAGTTTAGGCTTAAAAAAAAAAATACTATGTAAAAACAGGACCAAAGCTACATGGGTGATTCCAGCCTTGAGCTATTTTAGACTGAATAGGGTTAAAAACTTTTTGATGTAACGCCGGGTTTTGTTTTCCGTTCTGCTGATCTTTCATAAGAACAGAAAACATCCGTTATGGTTAGTTATCTACATTTTTCATCCATTTTAGATCTGTTATGTTACGTACATGGGAAAAAATTGCTTGTGTAGGACTTTTTTCCATCTAAAATAACGGATCTCAGATGGAAATGGCTAAAACAGATGCAAAATGTGTATAACTGAGGATGATTAACCCTTAGACTCCCAGCGCCGTACATGTACGGCGCAAAAATCACTGCCGCAAGTCCCAGGGCCGTACATGTACGGCGCTGTGTACTCCCGGTCCCCGAGCGAAATCGCTCGGTGACCGGGGTATGATGGCTGCTCTGTACGGCAGGCAGCCATCTTAGCTAAGGGTCTAGGGAGGTTTTACCACTCCCCTGCAGCCCCGATCGCTGCGATTGGCCGGTCTCTGCAGACCGGCCAGTCGCAGCTTCGGATGGCTTTCATCCATTCACGGAGCTGCAGGGGACGCTGTCCGGCTGTGATTGGTGCTGAAAAGGTCAGCACCAGTCACACCCGAGGTGAAGCAGGGGATAGCAGTGTTTGGAGTCCCCTGCAAGCGCTGCCATTGGCTGGTACAACGCTCCAGCCAATGGCAGCGCTATAGCAACACAGGAAAGGACTTTCCTGAATGCAGCCATTCTAGCTCATGACTGCATGCAGGGAAGTTCTGTGCTTCTCTGTGCTGCTGGTTGGCCTGCTGGGACTTGTGGTTCTCCACCACAGCTTTCTACTGTGCTGAAAGTGCTGAAAAGAAGAAGAAAGAAGAAAAGAAGAAGAAAAGAAAAAAGAAGAAGAAAAGAAGAAAAGTCACAGACCTAAACCATCCCTGTCCCTTCAACTCTAGGTAGTGTCAGTCAGAGATATATCATATATAAATATATATATATATATATATATATATATATATATATATATATATATATATATATTTCAGTTAGTGTCAGTGTAGGTTTTTGCACGTACGCACTATATCTGCGTACGTTCTGTTTGCAGAGGACTGTAGTGAATTTTTTCACTACAGTTTCTGCACTCACACACCATCTGTGTGCGTGTGTGCGTGCTGTAAAAGCAGCATCTGCATATTTTTTTTTTTTTTTTACTTGTGTGAAAAAAAAACACAGTGGTAGTTAGATTTTAGTTAGTGTCAGTCTAGGAATTTGTTCGAACGCACCATCTGCATACGTGCATTTTGCAAGCACTGAGCACCGATTAGTAGTCCATTACTGATCGCGTCTGCTCTTTTTTTTTGTTTTTTTCTTTTGTGCGGTAAATCCTTTTTTCTTTTTTTTTAACTTAGACTTTTATTACTGAAAAAAAACCCCTTTTTTCTATCTACAGTAAGTAAATACTGTAAAAAACACCTTTACGTGTAAAACCACTACATACACACCCCTGACACTAAATAAAGTTTTACACGTTTCACCCATCACACCCCAATAAAACAAAAATGTCCAATTCATCCCAACGAGTGTACTCGGCAGAAGAGGCATACGCCATCCTTGCCTCTGATACCGAGTCGGCCACTGAAGGAGAAGAGGACGCCACTTTCCTCTACTCCTCCACCCCCTCATCATCGTCATCATCTGCTGATGAGGGACCCTCTAGGAGGTGCCCCAGAATGACAGCTGAGGCAGCCCCCCAGGGTGAACCCTTATGGACCCCACCCACTGAGAATTATCAGCCCCAAATTCCGGATTTTGAGGCCAGACCCGGAATTCAGGTAGACTGTGCAGGGTTCACAGAAATTGATTTTTTCAAAATCTTTTTCTCTGATGATTTAATAAATTTGATGGTAACCCAAACAAATTTGTACGCCCAGCAATATATCTCCCAGAACCCCACAACCCCATACGCTAGACCCCAAGGTTGGACCCCAGTCAATGCTGCAGAGATGACGATCTTTTGGGGACTCGTGCTGCACATGGGGCTTGTAAAAAAACTAGAAATAAAACAGTATTGGAGTGCGGATGCCTTGTACCACACTCCAATTTTCAGTCAAACCATGGCCCGGAATCGCTTCCAAACATTACTAAAATTTTTGCATTACAACGATAATGCACAATGCCCACCCCAGAATGACCCCGCATATGACCGTTTGTACAAAATTAGACCCATCCTTGAACACTTCAATACAAAGTTTTCAGAAGTGTACACCCCCGATCAAAATATCTGCATAGACGAAACCCTATTGCTTTTCAAAGGGAGGGTAGCATTCTGCCAGTACCTGCCCAGCAAGCGGGCAAGGTATGGCATAAAAATGTATAAACTCTGTGAGAGTAGCTCTGGGTACACTCACAAGTTCCGGGTTTATGAAGGGAGGGACACCCGAATTGAACCCCCAGAATGCCCCCCCGGCCTAGGAGTTAGTGGGAAGATTGTGTGGGACTTGCTGCACCCACTGCTAGATAAGGGTTACCATCTATATGTGGATAATTACTACACAAGTGTACCACTCTTCCAATCCCTAGCTTCCAGACGTACTGTGGCGTGCGGCACAATACGCAAAAATCAGAGAGGCCTCCCAAGATCCCTGGTAGGGCAACCGCTACAAAAAGGAGAAAGCCATGCTCTCCTCAATCAGAACATATTGGCGGTTAAGTACAAGGACAAGAGGGATGTCCTTGTACTGACCAGTATTCACCCCAACACCTGCTCCCCTGCCCGTGTACGTGGTACCACTACCACTGTCCCCAAACCAGACTGCATCCTGGCCTACAACAAGAGCATGGGAGGAGTTGATCTTTCAGATCAAGTTCTGAAGCCCTACAATGCCACACGAAAAACCAAAGTGTGGTACAAAAAGCTGGCCATGCACCTCGTACAGGTGGCGCTGTACAATGCATTCGTGCTATTTAGATCTACAGGCCAGACAAGATCATTCCTACAATTTCAAGAGGTGGTGATAAAGGCCCTAATTCGTCCAAGTCAAGCAGAAGAGGCCCCCAGTACTTCTGCAAGTTACGGTGCCCGGGTTGTAGCAGGGCAACATTTCCCTGGTGAGGTCCCCCAAACAGCTAGGAAGGGAAGGACCCAAAAGCAATGCAGGGTGTGTTCCAAAAGGGGTATTAGGAAGGACACTATACACCACTGCGAAACCTGCCCTGAGAAACCTGGCCTGTGCATTAAGGATTGTTTCAGAATCTACCAACAATCCATGGATTAGTTTCATCCCTGATGTACCCTGAAATTTTTTCACTTTATACCTCACATTTAGTCTCTGTAGCTTACATATCCACTTTTCACCATCACTACATATTCATTTCTGTGAGACCTCAGTTTGTGAAAAAGTACCCTTTCTACCACTTAAAATGTCCGTGCGTGGGTGCTCTTTCCAAAATGGGGTCACTTCTTGGGGTTTTTAGTTGTTAGGGACCTCAGGAAATTTTTAAAAGCGACATGGCAATTAAAAAACCATGTCTGTTAAATTTGGCCTGCAAAAACCAAATTTAGCAGTTTGCCTCTGGTGGCCTGCTGTGTGCCCATACAGCGAGCTACAAGCACAAATGGGGTGTTGTTTTAATTGGGAAAAAATGGGGAACATGTATTGGGGTGCATTTTTTCCTTTAACCCCTTGTGAATCTGAAAAATTGGGGTCTGCTTGTAATTTTTCATTTTCACAAATGTGTGCTTTGAAATGCTGTTACTTGCATTTCTGCCTTCTGTGAGACCCCAGTTTGTGAAAAAGTACCCTTTCTACGACTTAAAATGTCCGTGCGGGGATGCTCTTTCCAAAATGGGGTCACGTCTTGGGGTTTTTAGTTGTTAGGGACCTCAGGAAATTTTTAAAAGCGACATGGCAATTAAAAAACCATGTATGTTAAATTTGGCCTGCAAAAACCACATTTTGCAGTTTGCGTCTGGTGGCCTGCTGTGCACCCATACAGCGGGCTACAAGCACAAATGGGGTGTTGTTTAATTGGGAAAAAATGGGGAACATGCATTGGGTGCATTTTTTCCTTTAACCCCTTGTGAATCTGAAAAATTGGGGTCTGCTTGTAATTTTTCATTTTCACAAATGTGTGCTTTGAAATGCTGTTACTTGCATTTCTGCCTTCTGTGAGACCCCAGTTTGTGAAAAAGTACCCTTTCTACCACTTAAAATGTCTGTGCGGGGGTGCTATTTCCAAAATGGGGTCCCTTCTTGGGGTTTTTAGTTGTTGGGAACCTCAGGAAATTTTTAAAAGCGACATGGCAATTAAAAAACCATGTCTGTTAATTCTGGCCTGCAAAATCCATAATTTGCTGTTTGCCTCTAGGGGCCTGCTGTGCGCCCATACAGCGGCCTACAAGCACAAATGGGGTGTTGTTTTAATGGGGGAAAAATGGGGAACATGTATTGGGTGCATTTTCTCCTTTAACCCCTTGTTAATCTGAAAAATTGGGGTCTGCTTGTAATTTTTCATTTTCACAAATGTGTGCTTTGAAAAGCTTTTACAAGTGTTTCTGCCTTCTTTGAGACCCCAGTTTGTGAAAAAGTACTCTTTCTACCACTTAAAATGTTCGTACGGGGTTGCTCTTTCCAAAATGGGGTCACTTTTGGGGGTTTTCCACTGTAGGGCCAGCTCAGGGGGTCTTCATGTGCGACATAGCTCCCAATTATTATTCCAGCTAATTTCGCTCTCCAAAAGCCATATGGTGCTCCTTCCACTGTGAAGCCTGCTGTGCGCCAGTACATTGGGCTACGAGCACATATGGGGTGTTGCCGTATTCGGGGGGAAATGTTGATCAAAATGTGAGGTGCATTTTGTCCCGTTACCCTTTGTGAAAGTGAAAAATGTGGGTGTATAGCAACTTTTTTGTCAAAAAATTGCAATTTTTCATTTTCACTTCCGCGTGAATCCTAATTCTAGGAAAAACCATTGAGCTCAAAGTGCTCACCACACACCTTGAAAGATTCCTTAAGGGGTGCTCTTTCCAAAATGGGGTCACTTTTGGGGGTTTTCCACTGTAGGGCCAGCTCATGGGGTCTTCATGTGCGACATAGCTCCCAATTATTATTCCAGCTAATTCCGCTATCCATAAGCCATATGGTGCTCCTTCCACTGTGAAGCCTGCTGTGCCCCCATACATTAGTTTTTGCACACATATGGGATATTTCTAAAAACTCCAGAATTGGGGTAATAGTTTTTGAATTTTATTTTGCTGTTATTCCTTGTTATGTTTCAAAGAAAAATGGATTAAAAATTAAAATCTGCAAAAAAAATAAAATTTTGAAATTTTATTCCAATTTTCCATCAATTCTCATGGAACACATAAAGGGTTAACAAAGTTAGTAAAATCAGTTTTGAATAGCTTGAGGAGTGTAGTTTCTAAAATGGGGTGGTTTATGGGGAGTTTCCACTATATAAGCCCCACAAAGTGACTTCATAACTGAACTGGTCCATAAAAAAATGGGTTTTGGAAATCTAAACTTAGAAGCCTAACGTCCCAAAAAAATAAAATGTCATTTTCAAAATGATCCAAACATAAAGTAGACATATGGGGAATGTAAAATAATAACTATTTTCGGAGGTATTACTATGTATTTTGAAATTAGAGAAATTGTAATTTGGGAATTTGCATATTTTTCCACATTTTTGGTAAATTTGGCATTTTTTCATAAATAAAAATGAAATATTTTGCCTCAAATTTACTACTGTCATGAAGCACAATATGTGACGAGAAAACAATCTCAGAATGGCCTGGATAAGTAAAAGCGTTCCAAAGTTATTACCACATAAAGTGACACATGTCAGATTTGCAAAAAAACGGCCTGGGATTTGAGGTGAAAAGTGGCCCGGTACTGAAAGGGTTAAAATACAGGATCCGTTTTGTTGTTGTTATTTTTCTTTTGTTCTTTTGTTGTTGTTTTCATCTGCCAAGCTAAACTTGATGGTTAACAAATTAAGTAAAGAATGGCACAAAAAGGTTAACTAAAATTTTCAATGAATTTAATGGCTTTTGTCATGAGATAACACTGTGACATGTGTTACCAGAGTCAATTTTAGCTTGGCTACATCTGTATTTGCATATAGTATTAATAGGCCATATCCACAGCCACGGCTAGATGGGGCTGGTGTCACCCTGCAACTGACAGCTCAACTCGTCCTGGACCTGGTACCACCCAGCACAGGGCCGGAACATTTACAGAAACAGACTAGATGTAAGACAGATAGGTGTGGGGCAAGTTCAGTAGACATAACTTGTCTGACTTATTGACTATATAGCATCCACCTTCAAGATTTGCCCCCAGTGCTTGACCATACCAAACCACAGTTTGGCCCACTGTGAGGATCTTGTAAAGGTGCTATAAGTATCACAACCTTTTCAAAGAATAAAGCAGGAGAGTTTGCCTGCCATGAGGAAGAACTGCCCTGTGGGTTGTATTGCATTTATTTAGAAGTCTACACATCCCATCAGAAGGTTTATGTCAGTCAGCTAGAGAAGCAGGGAGTAAGGAAGACTACTTTGAGAGATACATTTTGGCCTATTAATTATCTGTGCAGCTGTGAGATGTGTAACATCTGTGGAAAGTGTATTTTGTGAACAACCGCTGGTCTGTGCAAGATAAGAACTGTCCTGATCTGTTTGCATTTGAATTCTTCTGTAAACAACTGGTCTGCTGCACAACTTCTCATTATTGCTTCCTGTACTTTTACACTTCAAAGTTTTGGCGTCACGACAACCGGAACCCTGCCTGTCACCTCAAAACTACCAACGCCAAGAGCACCTCAACCATAATCAGGCAGAAGAACCCCAGAACTGGAGTGTGCCCCGAAGGGAAGAAAAGGTGCACCCTTCTCCTCACTGCATGCCAGCTTCAGAACAATGGGGGAGATATATTAAGACTGGCAGATCCATCCATCAGTCTTGATCTCCCTGCACTGGCGTGAGATGCACCTGATTTGTTAAGAGGCAGAAGCCTCTTAACAATTCAGGAGCATCACTGCCCTGTTGTGTACTACAAAGTGAAGTCTACGCCAGCTACAGGCTGGCATAGACTTTAACTATAACTTCGACCACTTTCTGGCGAAAGTTATAGTAAATGTGTCGGGTGGTGTGAAACCACACCCCTTCCGCTAAGCCAGCCTCCCACACTCACACCCCTGCAGCCTGGTCACGGCATATATATCACTATAAAGTGTTAAAAACTAGAATCCTTAGACATGGTGCAAATGTTACATATAGCTGCGATCTCTGTCATGGTATCCGTGTTGTATGCATTGTTGTAGTCAGTAATTGCTTTTCTGCAGACACCTACTTTGTTTCCTAAAGTACCTACTGTATACTATGTGTATTGTTGCTAATTATCACATGATCACTGTATGTTCTTTGGGGGACTTTCAGGCACAGATTGCAATCTGTGACTTCTCCCTGCTCACACCAGGTCTAAAATTGTGGGAGTGGCATGGTCGGGTAAAGGCCAGCAGGCCCGTCTCATTTACCATTTACCTCAAAAGCTGTCTTACATTTAGAACTGACTGTGAATCCTTCGAAGTTATGAAGAGGCCGGCACCCCTTCATAACTCAGGTGGATCCACTGTCAGTGCAGGGGTTTACGAAGACTGGCGTTTGAAACACCGGTCTCAATAAATGTGTCCCTTAGTTGCTGCACTGCTACAGTGTCTTCATAATAAAATGCAGTTGAAGAGAACCTGTCAGATCTCCTGACTTTTCTATAAATGGTTGCATAGAATAACAATTCTAGATCATCTTTTCCCCTAGCTCTGCATTGTGCCTTTCCTCTGTAATTCTTTCTAAAAATGTATTAAAAATTGGCAAATGGTTGTTAAAATGTCCCTTGAAAGTTTTGTGTAAAATTTGATTCAGCTGCTTTGCCGAATTTTACAAAAAAATTTGCTTTGTGATGAATTCCTTGGTCACGAAACTAGTGATGAGCAAGCATGGTCGGCCGAATACGATATTCGGCCAAGCATGGCGACGCTTGGGACCATTAGCCAATTAGCGTGCGGGAAGGTACTGGCATTCACCGTAATGCCGTAGCCATGTTGGCTACTGGCATGACAGTGATTGGCTGGCCGGGAACGCGTCATTCTGTGCTATATATCACCCGGTGACATGTGACCCGGCTCAGTCTTAGTCAGGGAGATAGAAATTGGCTAGGCAGGGCTAGTTTTTCTGTTTCAAAGACCCAAAAGCCCTTTTAAGGGCTATTGTTATAGGCTGCAATATATATTTTTTTTTGGGGGGGGGCAAAAATTGCTCAAGGTTGCCTGACTTAAACACCACCTGCGCAGCTTGTGCATTATAACGTTTTTGTATCCTATATACCTGACATCCGGTGTAATTTTTTCTGCCGCTAATCAAGGCGACATTACCTGCGCTACGTCTGCTGTATAACGTTTGAACATCCTAAATACCTGTGACATTCAGTGTAATTTTTTCTGCCGTTAGTGACTGTGATATTACCTGCACAACGTTTGCTGTATAACGCTTGAACATCCTAAATACTTGAGAGTCCAAGATGCATCCAGACATCCTCCCCATGCTGTTCCCAAACCATTTCAGTGGTGTTTCCATCATTTTCTAACCTTTTACTATGAACCAGACACCCTCCCCTCTTCAGAGCAGGGGGTGCCTGGTTTAGTGCTGTGGTTCTCCCATTGACTTCCATTGTGCTCGGGTGCTCTGTAGAGCACTCCAGCATCACCTAGTGTTCTACCCGAGCACCCAAGCCCTTTGGTGCTCGATCAACACTACACAAAACACATTTCTTTGTAAGTAGTGGGTGCACTTACAGGGAGCAGCGATTGTGCCTTTCCCTGTCATTGTACCCTCAGATGCCGCGTTCATCACTGATTACGGCATCTGTGTTTAATATTAAAGTGTATAATCGAAAAAAAAAAAAAAAAACTATAAAATCATTACTTACCTCATCTGATTGAATATCCAGTGCAAAATCTTGGGTTGCCCTTGATGACATTACCACGTTGGCCAGCATGGTGACATCATAGATCACTGGGCGCGGGCTTTCGCGCGGGATCTTCAATCAAGATGGCGGCTGGCTCTTCGAGCTCAAATGAATGAGGTTAGTATTTTATTTTTTAACCCATTGAAGTTAAAATCGATTCATTAACACAAAGCACAAGGAAATTCGAATTGAAGTCCACTTCACTCCACTTCACTTCACGGACTTCGATTTGCTCAACACTAGTCTGCTTTAAACACAGTAAATAATACCATGAACCCCTATGACATTATTTACCTTCTTACAACTACTACTCCAGCTTTATAAATATTCATAGGACTCAGTTCCCTCAGATCTGACAAAATGCTTCTAAACATTATGAAATGGAAATAAAGGGAGATATTTCTCATTGCTAATGCTTCAAATTACATTTGTCCTAGAAACCTCCAGTATGTGTAATGAAGGTTTTACAAAAGGCAATGTTAATAGTGCCCAGCTTTCTACGTAATCCCCCGAGAACTCATTAGAATGAACAACATGAAGAAGAAAAGTGTACACCTCATGTAGAACAGACTGCTTCTCATACTGTAATGTATCTGTTTTGCCTTTGGGGTTTTTATCTCTCTACTTTTAAATTACTTTACAAAATGACTTGAAAGCACTGCTCATTCATTAATTCTAACTGCTTGGAAGACTTTACTATGTTTTTATGTAACTTGTGCAGCAAGCCCAGGAGCATCGGAGGATGGGAGTGGTAGTGGCTCTGGTTGCACCAGTTATTGACAGTGGCAATCCTTAGATCAGTGCTTTCCAAGGGGTGTGTAATGGTAGGAGGGTGCACCGTTTCTTTCTGCTTGATGGTATAAGGGGTGCTTTTGGTGTTATGAGTGTTGTATGGGTGAAAGGCAGGAGATTTAAGTGCTTTGGCTGGCGAATGGTGCTGGAGTCAGTGACCAGGCCACTTCTAGAAAATAAATAAGTCTTGTAGTACCAAAGGTATCAACACAGTTCCAAGCAATTCACAATGCAAATCTTCTCATATTGAAATGAATGAGTATGAGCAAGGTTGGGATTGTAGTACTTTTTTCCTCTCTCTCTCTCCCCAGAATTGTCTGTAATTCCCAGATGATGGGTACAGGATTAAGATACAGCTAGCCAGGGCCATATCTCACTGAAGTAAAGTCTCTATCAGCCTTAGACAGAAAATATCTTACTGACTGATTCCATGGCCATACAAATTCTGGACCTTCTAGTTTTCTTTCTTTCTCTTTTCTGGAGTACTGTGAAGTAGGGATGTTTTCTCTCTGCAGCTTGTCTCACTTTTTAAGCTAATACACTACACTCTAACTGAACTAGGGGAGGACCTAAGTCAATCAACTTGCTTCCTACAGGGGCAGAGTCAGCATAGTTATCCTGACTTATCCATACAAAACTATGTAGGGGCAGTACAATACATTAAATAACATTTCAATGACAAGACCAATTTTCAAGTGCCCTATTCTGGGGTACTGAATTTGCTGTTGTGATTTGTTCACAAATTTAGAGCTAAAATATTGAAGTAAGAGTCTGTGGGTTTCTGAATTATGAAATTTAAAAGCATTGACCACATTCATAACCAATGTTTACTACTCTAAAAATATCTAACTAAAAAAAATGAAAAAAAATCCCGTTAGTTTGGGAATTAGACACAAACACTGTGGTGTCAACAGGAGTTGGCCTCATTACTGTGGTGCAGTGTCACTGCAAAACATTGACCAAGTAAACTGTTTATTGTCCTGACTATAACAGCTGTTCCACATGTCTAAGTTGGCATACATCTTGACACACAGCGACTATTCCAAGGAGTGGCCCTCATTCTTCTACATGTGAGAGTACAAGGCAGGGATGTTTTTTTTTTGAGAAATGATGGTGGCTAAGTGTCTTCCACTGAGGCTGAGCACATGCCATCAGTTCCCGAAAGGCAGTGGAATCCACTAAGTGGTACTGCAACAGCTGCATTACCAACAACTTGGCCATGTGGTAGTTCAGCTTCCAGAGAAGTGGATTGCTGGTGCGTATAATAATTTCTTGGCCACACATTCTGTAATGGAGTCTGTGTTGGAGAAGCACTAACTGATGATGACATCGACAAGGACACAGTACTGCCTGTGGATAATGCCTGGCTGCAACAAAGAAGAATAGAAGAAGAAGAATAGCCTTGTTTCAAGTGATGGCCAGTTCTATTTTCCCACTGGATCTGGTGATGGTGCCTCATGTGCTCCAATAGAGCTGTGGTGCCTATGTTTGTGTTCAAATAAACACAGCTTATTTTCATCCTGCAGATCTTGTTTTGTCTGCAGGCACTGTGGAAAAAAATTACCATGCAGGAGATACTAGCACAGAGCTACCAGCAGCCAAGCTTGGGCAGCATGGTGGGTTAGTGATTAGTAGTTGATAGGGAATTGTGAGCTCCAATGGGGACCGTGAGTGATGGTATTGTTTGTAAAGAGCTACAGAATGTGTCAGTGCTATATCAGTGAATAAAATAAGGTTTGGCACATTTTAAGACTGAGCCAATTGTATCAATGGGAACTCCAGTTCATGAGCTGACAATAGAAGCACATCTGGCCCTGGCAGCCTTTTTGGATCTATGGCCATATGTTGGCTTTTTATTGCCACCATGCAACCACCCTTCTTCTCTGATGTCACTCAGATCTAGTTCCTAGATCCTGTCTAACACTATATCATTATTATAGCCCGCACCCTACTCGACACTTTTATTAGACTCTAATATATTATCATGGGCTCATTGGTCCCCCCCAGGGGTGGATTAAGGATCCCATGGGCCCTGGGCAGTTTATAATGCATGGGCCCCCCACACGCTCCACCCCTGCCCTGCCCCCACATGCTCCACCCCTGCCCCGCCCCCACACGCTCCACCCATGTCCCGCCCCCACACGCATTTTGCCTCCTTAAAAAAAAATAAACGCAACTAAACAGACCAAATCTTGAGCAGCCAACTTTAACGAACATAAAGGACAGATTGTCAGCTCAGTGCATTACAACTGACCGCTCAGAATCTTGCCACATCATAACTCAGTGGCCATGAACTATACAGGTGATGCATTGCTTATGACTATGCACATGGGATTTTTTGCTGTATCTATACATATTTATATTGTCCTCATGCTATAATACCTATAGATGCAGCATATTATATAAGTTCTACAGCAAGGCCTTATGCTGTGTGAAGTGTATTAAGGCAGCATCAGGCCAGGCTTGCAGGCTAATGTATTTACCCTATGCTTCTATATGTATTATAGCCTGAGGGCTATCTGTAAATACAAGCAGAATAGGGTTAAATAGGTTACCTAGCAAGCCTGGCCTAATGCTGCCATAATACGCTTCACACAGCATAAGGCCTTGCTGGAGAACTTATATAATATGCTGCATCTATAGGTAATGAACCCTAAGGGCTATCTTTAAAAAGATTACTCACCAAGGTCTTATGCTGTGTTTTTACCACATTGAGGCAGCATAAGGCCTTGCTGGTTAACCTATTTAACCCTATGCTGCATCAATAACTAATATAGCCTAAGGGCTATCTTTAGATACAAGCAGCATAGGGTTAAAAAGGTTACTCGCCAAGGCCTTTTACTGCCTCAATATGGTAATAACACAGCATATGCAGGGTTGCCAACCTTTCTTTCAAATTTTTCTGGACAACTGGACCAAAATTTACGGACAGCCCAAAATTTTCACAGACATAAGCCACACCCCCTTTTTAGAGGACACACCCCTTTCCACGCCCTCAAAATGCCCTTGAATTAAAGACACCACAGAATAAAAAGAATTGTTCAGTAATTAAAAATAAAATATGGCCGCAGCATATGGAAAAAAATCCACAATTCTCAGCTGTTCCATCCCTGCTTCTAGTCTGAGTGCTTTGTTTATATGGCTGCAGTGATGATGCCTATGACACGCTGGACTTTCTGGCATCATTTCTGCTGCCATGTCAACAAAGACTGACAGGACTGTAACGGGCAAGTGTGCACATCTGTCGCAGTGTTGGTGATGTGCACACTGATGTACAGGTGTATGGCATGTGACCACTGCAGCCAGTCCTCAGCAACAGACCACTGACTGGTGATTGGCTGCAGCAGTAACATACCATATACCCGCTGCAGTTAGTTAACAGCTGCAGAAAATGGCATTGAAGGAATAGGTGAGACATATTTGGATGGACATTACATTCACCAATACCAAACACACAAGATGATACAGCACCACATACCTCGTAAGTCCAGTGACATCTTCCTGACGTAGAAGTTCTCTTTTCTCATCTTCTCTGTTTTGCCCAGACCGCCATGATGAGTTCTTTCAGCCACTTCTTCTCTCTGCAGAGTTTGCCACAAAGACACCTTAGATTACCCAATTTTCTATCCTCCTGATGCCCCAACAGTGTTATCCTGCTGCTACCCCCAATACTGTGCCCGTCATGCTCCCCAATGTCCCCAGATATTATACTGTAGAAATAACAGTGCCATATAGGTGGGCCCCCAATAGTAACAGTGCTCCCCAAAGTCCCACTAATACTAATAATTCTCTCCCAGAGTGCCCCAATAGTGATAATGCTTCACGAGTAGCCCTTTTAGCAGAAGTGCCCTCCATATTGTACCAAATAATAACACCCCCAATAGTACCCCTCATAGTAGTAATAATTCCCCAGAATAGAAATAATTGTTCTCATAGTGCCTCCAGTCGTGCTCCCAGAAATTATAAGGCCCCGCTATCATGTTCCCAGCAATTCTAATACCCCTTATAGTGCCCCTAGTAGTTTAGATAGTCCCCTTTAGTGCCCCAATAGTTCAGATGGCTTCCTGTAGTGTCCCCGGTAGATTAGATGGCCCCTTTAGTGCCCCCACTAGTTTAGATGACCCCCCTGTAGTGCACCAGTAGTTTAGATGGACCGTGTAATGCCCCCAGTAGTTCAGATAGACCCCTGTAGAGAGCCCAGTAATTTAGATGGCCACTTTTAGTGCACCAGTAGATGGACCCTGTAATGCTCCCAGTAGTTTAGATAGCCCCCAGTAATGCCTCACAGTCATTTAGATGGCCCCTGTAGTGCCCCAGGAATTTAGATAGGCCCTATATAGAGTTCTGTCATTTCAAAAATTATAATACCCTTTATAGTGCCCCGTGATTATAATGCCCCCAGTAACTTAAACCCTCCCCTATAGTTCCTCCAGCAGCCAAGAGCCCCCCCCCGGGCGCCTTCTTGCCTTTACTTGCCTTGCCTAAGCCTTTTGCAGCACCTTGACTTACTGCACCTGCGCAGTGCGCCCGCGGCCCGCATCTGCTCTCCAGTCTCCACCGATCCGCACGCACCGCCCTTGGCATCAGCAGTGGCGCTGACAGCCCTCCCAGCCCCTGTCTCCACCTCCAGGTAATTACATTTACTAGGATCCTTGCGTGATTATGTTACGGCGCATCGGCCCGCCCTCTCAGAGCAGCCAGGGAGAGCCGCCGGAACTTTTCATTGCAATACCCGAAGTCTGTACGCGTAATTGCGTACGCAGTACAGACTTTGGGTTTTCAGCACTAAAATTCACGGATGCTGTTTTTTTCTGCCGGACGCTACGGACGGCAGAGAAAAACAACGATTTTTTGCGGACTGTCCATAAATTTACGGACGGTTGGCAACCCTGAATCCGGCCTGTGCCCTCCCAGGAGGCTGGGCCCCGGGTGGTTGCCCAGATTGCCCTCATTATAATCCGCCTATGGTCCCCCCTCACAATTCTCTCCTCTGTATTTTCTCTGAGTGCCTCTGTCATCACGGCTACCAGTACCCCTATTTCCATCACCATGGCTTAAAGTGCCACTATTACTACTATTAACAACACAGCTATGCATTTGAGTAATCAGGTCCCATGCCTCTACTGTACCTGAACCTCCTCCGCAAGGCAGTCCAAGCGCTAACTGTTCACACATAACTCATCAACTAGAAGACCATCTTGAGAATCTTCTGTAGTACATAGGATTTTTTGGCTTTTCTATGACTGAGAGGATTAGTGACTTATGACTGAGAGGATGAGTGTGCCATCCAGTCCACAATGTTATCCACTTTGTCCTCAATAATAATTTTATCAGAAGTGAGGGAGAACTGTGGTTTGCTGCTACTACTACTGGACAGACGGCTGGTGCCAACTGTGCTGCTACTGCTGTTTGCACTATGATATCCAAACAAATTCGGACTTGTGGATGGCAAGGCACTGGTCTTTTGTTTCCCACTCTGTCATTTACCAGACATTCTATTATGAAGCCTATTGAAACAATTGCAAGTCACAGGATTGGTACACTGATTATTAATTTATTTGGGCACTAAATGGTAGAAAAATTACAACAGGCTTTTGGAAAGAAAAAATTGCACAGCAAATATGGCGAAATATATGCTGATGATGATGCTGGAAAATATGCCTATTGTACACTTACAAACTATAGAAGCTTTACAACGGTTTTTGGACAAAGAGTACTGCCCCTTTAAAAGCTCATGTATGGTGCAGTGCAAGACATAAAGTTATGAACAGGTCCAGCCATGGCTACAGACACACATTACTTTGATTGCACATATCTTGTCCCTAATGATAAAACCTGACTTTCTACCTGGTAATTCAATTTACCTAACTAAATATACTGTATCTTCTTCGCAATCCCTACACTGTTCCTGCAAGACCCTAAAATGGCTAAGTTCTGCCTGTAATTAGTATCTGTCAGAGACATTGCAGACATGCCCTACAACGTTAGTGTTCCAATGTACTATTGTACTGTAAATCTATTTACAGTAGAAATGAATTTATGAAGTTATTACGCAAAGTCTAGCGAAACTTTGCGAAGTAATAATTTCGGCTCATCTGAGCCAATACATTCTAATACTGTACGGAGCTCTGGCTCCGTACAGTATTAGAACGAAGTTTTATGCAAATCGACTTTGGATGTTTCATCCTTAGTCGATTCACTCATCCCTTTTGATGGCATATCCTGAGGATAGGTCATCAATATAGGAGAGCCCAGAGAACCCTATTAAGACTGCGATTAATGTTCTCAGTGCAAAGTTCGACAGTATTAGTAAATCTGCCCCTATATTCTTATGAAGCATGTCTCAATTATTTCAATTAGGCTCCACTATGCATTGGAAATGACAGTCTAATGATATGAGATGTAGAATTGGACTCTGCAGACTTTTTTCCAGGAAACAGCGCTTTTCATTAAAGCTGTCAGCGTATATGTAGAATGTTCATTAAATAATGTTGGAGTTACTGCTAGTAATGCCAGAAATCCTAGGTTCTCATCATTTTAGCCATTATTTTAATTGTGTCTAACCTTCAATCAATATTTACTAGGTTCTCTGGACTGGGATACATCATGACTAAGCAATATCAGGAGAAGAAGCTACTGAGACATAAAAACGGTCTGCTAATTGGAAGCCATTTACAAATGTATCCTAAGTGTAATAATAAAAGCTGCAAGCTCATTCCAAAGGGTAAATGTCAGCTCCATACGAACACAGATTTCACTGTTAAAAGGGTGTCACTATGCAAGCATACAGCTGAAAGTGATGTGCTTGTAGGTCATGAAGGCTACATTCACTGGGCGTGAGCTACTGAAAGGGTGGACATCCCTGCATCCGTCCAGGCACTACGAGAACAGGTAGCCAGAAAACTGGACTGTCCAGCCTAAAGCCGGACATCTGGCCACCCTAACATCAGCCTGCCCCTAGGGTGGCCAGAGATCTGGTTTTAGGTTGGACAGTCTGGCTTTCAGACTCCCTGTCCACCGTCCAGCGTAGGGCCTGGATAGACACAGGGATGTCCACCCTTTCGGTAGCTCACGCTCAGACAGCTTCTCCTCCGTGTCTTCACGGAAACGGGGGGCGTGGCCTCGTGTTTAGGGGTGTGGCATCATGAGGACCGATGGCAAGGCTTCACACTGGGGGGAGGCTGGACAGTCTGGCTTTCAGACTCCCTGTCCTCTGTCATGCACAGGGCCTGGATGGACACAGGGATGTCCTTTTGAACAGCTCACTCTCAGACAGCAGCACTGAGCAGTCTGAGCATGAGCTGCAGGGAGAAAGTCACCCTCCTTCCCACCCCTGCAGCTGACAGAAGTTGATTTTTACCTTCATTTTTTCAATCCCGGTCAAATGTGGCATGCAAGGGGTGTGGCCTGACTGAATCGGGGGCGTGACTTAGTAGGACCTGAGGGTGGGGCTTTTAAGTCCTTCTTTTAAAGGTGGCCTGAATTACAGGTCGATGCCATAGTAATTTAGGAGGAAAGTGGGTAACAGTGGAAGAAAACATCTTTTATTACTACTGAACGGTAAATATGTGAAATTTACATTATATGAGGTAATGATTGATGATGAATTAGTCTAAAACATAAGTTATATTTATGGTAACCGGAATACCCCTTTAACAGTGTCATCCACAGCGCTCCGCCCCTTTAAAGCAAGCCTACAGCAGTGAACTAGCTGTGTTGTTATAGAAACCTTGTGTGTGGAGAATAACTGCCTGGGAGCTTCTATTGGCTGATAAGGGTCATGTGACCAGGCTTCTATTGGCTAATGCATTTTTTGGAAATATCTCAGGAACGGTACGTCCTGGAGAGTCAAGACCCTTTCTAAAACCTTCCCGGACACCTGATGTACCTATGTGCCAAATTTCGTGATTGTAGCTGCAGCGGTGCGGATTCCTTTAGCGGACATACACACACACATACACTCAGCTTTATATATTAGATGAGCCTATGTTATACCTTTTTTCTGACACTGGAGCCTATGGGCGATGTATGCCACTGCTTGGTTGCACCACACATTATCATTAGAGGCATCAGACATCAAGAAATCCTTCCAAGGTATATCTCTGATATACCCTGCAGATTCAGTGTGATTGTACCCTAAGCATTTTCTCTAGGCAACAAACCCAATTCCTACATACTGCTAATTGTTAAAGGGAATCTATCACTTCAATTAAAGGGCTATCATTAGGATATGCCATAAATATCAGATCCACCAGCAGCAAGGTGACCTTCATATGGATGGGTACCTAAGGCTAGTTGCACACTGGCAATTCTGCATCTGGCAGGCTGTTTCCTGCTTGATCTTGCTATATTCTGGTATTGCCAGAAGCTACAGTGTTTCCTTCTGGCACCATTAACTATAATGGGGACTGGTGGAGATCTGGCTGCAGCCCGGTTAAAACAGATGAAAACCGATATGTGGGGCCAGCAGGTATCAGTTAGCATCCAACAATGCTGGATCCAGACATCTCCGACAGGCTTTTCTCTGCCAGAACAGCCTGCCAGAAATGTCTAGTGCTAGTGTGAAACTAGCCTAACTGTAAACCTATTTCTATGCCATCCATTGGCATCTACTTTCAAGGAGAGCTGAACCCATAAAAGCACTGCTACCATTAGTATGGGTTCAGTTCTCCTTTAAAGTACATGCCTACAAATGGCATAAAAAGTTTACAGTTAGGTACCCATCTATATCGAGGTCCACTTGCTGCTGGTGGATGGGTCCGGTTACTTTTTGATCAAAAAATATATCAGCTAAGAACCTCTGATTGCATACTAGATGAAGTATTAGTTGACATATAGATCATACACACTAAGTCTGAAAAATGCTGCTATGCCTGATCAACTCTGTGATCCACTAATACCTGTGGGGCACCAAAATGGGAGTGCACAGCATATCAGTTTTAAGCAAGGAAGTAGCCCCTACTAAGGTTCTGTAAGGCCCGTATGAATGCAAAAAAATACAGCAATAAAAATATCCAGACTGTTACAACTGTATATTTTACATAATAGAGGCATAAAAAGTTAATTTAATGTTGCTGAGTTAAGTGTTGCAATTTGTTGTTAAATCACTTATTTCTTTATGCACCTTGTATTCCTAATAGGAATGTATGGGCAGTACAGGGTTGACTCTGACAGATTTAGTAAGGTTACCAGGGTGACGGACTTTGCCTGCCCCCTAGTTAGCGGAGTCTTAGTATAGCAGAGCTGCAGACAAGATCTACTTCTGTATGCTTCTGTAGACTAGGCCAGAGTCCAGAAAACCCATCTCTGAAACTGTAACTGCCAGAGAAGATACTTTATCAGTAGAGTATCTCTAAGTGAAGACCAGCCATCTTAGAAGCTCCAGAACCTCTAAGGTCATACAAGACAGGGTCAGTAAGGTTCTGCTAGTTTATGACAAAGACTGTGGAAATGGTTCATTGCTCCTGGCACCCATGACATTTTTAGACACACTGGCCATCTGGATCTTAATTCTGCACATCTCAACCCGGGAACTGCAAAAGGAGTCAACAAGTACAAGATAGCATTCCTGTGGTTATCTTGGAAAGTTGCAGTTGGAAAGTGTATTTAGAGTGAGATTAAGGGACAAATACTACCATCATTGCCACTGCCCATAAACAGCTATTGTGATATAACTCAGCACTGTTTCATTGTTATTTATGTTTGTGGGCAATTGTTTTATGAATACGGAGTAAAAGTTATGTTTTAACTCAGAACTGTACCAATTACTAGCGACTGTACTGCAACTCGTATCATCAATTCAGTAAAGATGAATTTTATTTATTATTTGCATCCAACAGGCCTGGTTATTACATCTACCATTCACCACCCCTGCATCTTCCCTCCTGCCTTGCACCCTGCCAACTGTTCACCATCAAGGTCACCCGATCCAACACCAGGATGGAGGCCCAAGTCCAGAGTGTGCTAAAGGGAGGAAAATGTGTGCCCTCCATTCACTGTGCACGGCCTAAGGAGAAAATTGCTACCATGGACAGTAAGAACTACTACTTGTGTTAGCAAATCGAGCTTCGGATCCAAGACCCAAAGTCGATTTGTTCAAAACTTAGTTTGAATGCTGTATAGAGATTTGTCTCCATACAGCACTCAAACGTATGGGCTGCGGCGAGGAAAAAATCGTCGTCACCAAAGTCCCAAAAGACTTCAGTGATAAAGAATTTCCCTTGCCATAGACCATACATTTGAGTGCTGTATGAGACGAATAATAACTTCGGACTTTGATTACAGTATTAAATTTGAAAAACAGTTTTAAACTTGGATCCGAAGTTGGCGTCGGTACTGAGGTAGTCGACTTCAGATCCAAGTTTTAAAATGGTTTTTAAGTTTAAAAGTCAAAGTCCGAAGTTAATCACAGAAGTCCTGCAAGACTTTGGTGATAATTAATTTCACCTCGCCGTAGCGCATACATTTTAATGCTCTACAGAGACGAATCTCCGTACTGCATTCAAATAATGTCTTGATCGTTTCGACTTCGGATCTTGGATCCGAAGCTCGATTCACTCAACGCTAACTACTATCAACATTATAGCCACTTCCGCTGCTCCCCTCTTGGTCACTGTACTCACTTTGAAACATACATCATTTCTAGATTCCATTGGCTTTCGTTGAGAAAAAATATACATGATAGAGACAAAATTAACTATGTTGTGACTAGGTTAATAAACCTAACACATAGCCGTGTGGAGTCATGTATTAACTGTATACAAGACATTGCAATATACGGTACATAGGAAATAAGCAGAATAAATAGAGTCACAGGGATGAGACATTTGTCATAAAGGCCTGGTGATTTCATTTCACTATTATCAGCAGGATAAGAGAAGCAGATGTTCTCAGCATTTAAAACAAGATGTAATACAAAAAAAAATCTCAACAGAATTACAAAAACTGAATTACCGCTTTCATAAATTAATGTAAAACCAAGCAAAAAAAAAAAAAAACAAAAAAAGAAAAAGTTTTAACCCATAATGGCCTGCCTTAAGTATTATTTGAACAATTGGTTAAATAGTAGCAATATTCATGTCTCACGAATGTTCTTAAAGGGATTCTCCAGGCTTTTTATATTGCTGACCTATCTTTAGGATATATCATCAATATCAGATTGTCGGGGGTCCGACACCCAGCACCCCCGCTGATCAGCTATACAGGGAGACCATGCGCAGTGCACACATGTCATCTCCCTTCTCTCTTCTTGCATGCTGCTGCTATGGCTGAGAAAGGAGACTATACGTACACACTGCGTGCTATGTCTCCTTATACAGCTGATTGGCGGGGGCGCTGGGTGTCGGACTCCTGCTGATCTGATATTGATGACCTATCCCAATAATAAAAGCCAGGAGAACCCCTTTAATTTAGTAGCTACTGTAAATGTGGTGTGACTTCAAAAGGGACACACTCAAAGTGATAAAGCACAAGGAATGGCACGCCTTAACTCCACCCAAATTGTTTTTTACAAATTCTACAAAATATCTCCCAAATATCAATGCAGCTATAAAGCCAGCCATATACATTCAATAGCTGTCAGTTGAAAAATTGACAACCGATTATGTCTTCCAAGGATCAAGCAAAAATATTCACTTCGTCCCAATCTTTCTCTCCCCCGACTTGATCTGTTGGGTGCCCCCAACACCCATTAGACCATCAGCTGATAATACATAAATGTACATAGGGGCCTTACAAACAACTGTATCTTCTCAAACTGCCTGGTTACTGGTTGATAGGACTATCTAGCAATTTCTCCTTAGCAGCCAGTGTGTGTGCCAAACATATTTTTTTTAGATTCTTTTTTCAATTTCCCATGTTGCTGTCTATGTTCTAAAACAAAGTATATATTCCTGTAATTTTCCCACTGACCACTAAGTCTTATCTTACATCATTATTTCCTGTTCCTGAACAGGTAACTTTTCTTCAGTAATCTTGTTCAGAGGTAGAATTACAATCACAGGTAACACTTCTACGTATACAGTAGAACACAGGATCGACCATTCACAAAAGATGATATCACAGCTTATCTACTCCCACCTGACCTCTGCACAGATCACAAAGTATGCCTACAAAACTCTCCATGTAGCTGTTCTCACAGAATTGAAAGTCTTAAAGGGGTTTTTCCGGGATTTAACAACTGATGACATATCCTTAGGACATGTCATCAGTATCTGATCTGTGGGGGTCCGACACCCCGGGACCCATCTCAGCTGTATGAGAAGGTACCGACGCTCCTGTAAATGCCGCTACCTTCTACCAGCTTACCAAGCACAGCGCCGTACATTGTACAGTGGCTGTGCTTGGTATCGCGTTCAGCCCCATTCACTTGAATGGGGCTGAGCCGCCCCTAGGCCACGTGACTAAAAATGTGACGTCATTGGCCTAGGAAAAGCTGAGAGAAGGCCGCGGCGCTCACGGGAGCGCCGATGCCTTCTCAAACAGCTGATCGGCGGGATCAGATACTGATGATCTATCCTGAGAATAGGTCATCAGTAGAGTTGAGCGAACGTGCTCGTAACGAGCACTGTACTGCTCAGATCCCCTGCGCTCGCATGGGCGCAGGCATCCGGATCCGTCGGGTGAGGAGGACAGATCCGGATGGCTGCGCCCATGCGAGCGCAGGGGATCCAAGCAGTACAGTGCTCGTTACAAGCACATTCGCTCAACTCTAGTCATCAGTAGTTAAATCCTGGAAAACCTCTTTAACATTTTTAGGCCAAGCGGCCAGTGTGAAACCTGCAGTGATGGGGGTTGTAGTACTCCTTTTCTTTGTTTTTCTAAAGTCTCTCTCCAGAACCGTAGACATGCAATTGAGTCTTTTAATAGATGTTTCTGTAATTTCAGGACTGAAGGATACAGAACTGACTTACAGTTGGCCAAACTGCCTCAAAGCGGGGAAGGTTGCATTAGCAAAGTTTCCTCTCAGAACAGCAGTCTCTTTCTGCCATAAATGAGCACAATACCTTGCTGTTTGCATCCAATGCATAGCCTTTCAGGTGCTGGATCTTCTAATCCTTGTTTCTCTTTCTGGAGCACTTTTGTATGAAGTAGCTTTAGCTGTAGATGTCCAGAGATTGAGATTCTCTGAGCTCAGGATAGTTCAGAGGATTAAGCACAAGTAGGTCCTTTCTCGTCTTCAGTTGAGCAAGCACTTTCTACTGACTAACTAATCTGGGTGGATCCAGGTCCATCTCCTACCTGAAAGGGGTTAAGTCAAGGTCTTAACCCTGACTGATCTATACAATCCTGTAAATTAGGACACTTTTACTCAACAATAAAGCATTATAACAGTTAACCTTTTGCAGTGACCCTGTTCTGCACAATTGCACTCATTTTTTTGTAGTTGTGCTGTGAGTCACAATTCTCTTACACATTTTTTGAATATGGTTGTCCCATAGTTCAGCTGCAGACAGAGATCCTCCTTGTATCCACACGTTGTTCCTATGAAACTACAGGCAGGTTCCCCAACTACGGGAAGCGCACCGAGGGAAGGAAGGGTCCACCCTCCTCTCACTGTACTGACCCTAAGGAGCAACAGCCTAAGGGAAATGGAAGGAAAAAAACGGAACGGACACGGAAACAAAATACGGTCGTGTGAATGAAGCCTAAGGGAAGCCACTATGACACTTCCTATAGTCAGAGCCACTTCCGCTCCCATCCTCCGATTTGGCTCCTCAAGGTCTCGCTGCATTTACCAGGTAGAAAACTGTTATCAGAAACATTGCACAGGATCTTGATGTAGAGGTCACAGGCCTCCCTGGCTGCATGTATCCCATACTGAGGCATGGAAGCCGTGGGAGGATTTACAGCTGTGTCCTGTTCTGCTTCTCCGACTAGCAATAAAACCAAGAATGAGTCATGTACAACAAATGTAGCATTTAGTAGCTGACATAATTAGTATGTTCTGTTCATCTGTCACATCTTCAATAGCAAATGTGTAGAGCAAATAGAGAATAACATGCCATTGTAACACTGTTTCTGGTGCTTTTTGCCTTTGCCGTTTTGCTTTTTGTCATAATCTGAGCCTAGGAAGCAATAAGAACAAAGTATGTTGGGTTGGTGAGAACAGAAATAAGGATTCAGCATATGTAAGCTCAACACATTTACAGTTTTGCATACCATATTATATTTCCTATACAGGTTCCCAGGTAGGTAATGACAACCAATGACTGGGGTCTAAGCGCTACAGACAGCAGCAGCCTTCCAGAAAACATCAATCCCCCATCAATATGGTGAGACTTTGGTGGAAGAATGGGCATCTCTACATAGGGGAACATCTATACTGTTCACTACTGGCCAATGTTTCACTTTAACATATAAAAGACAGTATGCAAATGAGCTCTTAACAAACTCTGCCCCTGATGCCATCAGATCTAAGGTATCTATCCTATAAGTCAATGCTTGACCTTTGAAATAGATCTTGAAACATGACTTGGATAATAATTAAACAGCATTTCATCTTTCAGGGTGATTGCCCCTCATCGGTGTTTGCTAAGAGCTCATTTGCACACCTTCTTCCCTGAATTCCAGAGGAGCGTTGCCTGACCCATAAGACTCCTCACACTGATTAAGATGCTCTCCATAAGAAGATATAGTAGCCCCTGTGATAATACCGCACTTTGCAGCCTCGCCTGATGTCACTGTACGTCGGGATCATGTGGTACATTAGTGTTTCCTTATGTAGTCACAGCACTCATCCACTTTTAGGCAGGATGCGGGTGCACATCTGTGTTTCGGGCCCTTGCTTCACCTCAGGGTGAACTCCACCACTCCACAGGTAGATTTGCAAGGTGAGTATTTATTTTCAGCCGAACATTATGCACAATGGTTCAACGTTTCGGGCAGACAATGCCCTTCATCAGGCCAGGCTATGTTGTGGCAGCAGCTAGAGGGTCGGGATCATGTGGTACAGTTTTGTCACTGGTTACCAAGACGTGAAATTATGCCCTCCCCGGGAGTATGCTTGGCACAGTTTACACAGACACCTCCTGTCTGCATGGGTACAGGGAGACACGGGGAGTGAGAGAGGGTGGTCCACTCAACCTCCAGGGTGACGCAACACTCACTCACAACCCTGACAAGCTGAGAGGGTCCTTTCACTGCCTCAGTGAAACAGAGCCCTGCCAGCCTGGTAGACTGCCACCAGTTCCTTGTTAGGTATAAGCCCGGTCCGTTAACATGATTATATCGGGTCAGGAACCAACACCAGGTAGCTTATGTTATGGTGAGACATGGACGTGGGGATTTGTGATCGAGATACAGAGCAGTGCAAGATTAATTTATGTATTTAAATGCCTTTAAGGGTGCACTAGACACAACACTATGTACACACATATATACAATGGTCAGATGTGCAAATACAGATGATATGGCACAATCAGAGTTAACAGATAGAAGGAGTCAGTTACCGGATAAATGAGTAATCCTTTGGCTGTGATGGTGAATGCTTGATGAATGATTGTAATCACACGGAGGCAGTACATCAGCAGGCTTTTCAAGGTCCCTCCAAACACTTACATGCCCCCTTCAGAGAAAGACAATGGCCTCTGTCCTGCATGGGCATTTAACCCTTAGTGAGTCACATCCCTCCTTCCCCTTGGGTGGATCCCACTCTCTCTGCCCTTTGGCTTTGGCAGAAACCCATTATGGATCATAGCTCCTCACCAAACATGGTGACTTTTTTCCCACTAGGAGGTCTCTGTAGGTCTCCTATCCTTCATCCTACCAGCAAATAAAGACCGGGAGAATGTCCATCTCAGTCCCAGGGTCGCAAAGATGTAAACAGTTTATTTCTGAGATGTGTGGCTAGTTCATAATTTCTTATGAACTCCAGATTCCATGATGTCTAGGTAATTTCTTTGTTGTTGTTGACCAACTCAGCCCCCCATAGGCATTCATCCTTCCAGAGAAGCTGAACTTGGACCTTGGTCACAGAGTCATAAGAGGAGGAAACAGGAGGAATAGAGAAGACCCCATGGAACAGCAGTGTGGTGCTGTCAGGAAGGGCACATATCACGCTGTAGTGACCCTCCATTCTGATACTGCAGAAGAAAAAATGTCCCGCTTTTTCCTACAATATGGGACAACATACCACACCTCACAGAGCTCACTGGCACGGGTTCATGAACTGTTTATGGAGGAGCGAACTGTGAGCAAGTGGTTATGGCCACCATGTTCCCCAGACTTATGTGTACATATGTATCTGTGGGGAAATTTAAAACAGAAAGTGTATGCTAATAACAGCAATGTGGTGCTGTGGGGGAGGGTACATAGTATGCTGGAGTGTCACTGCTCCTGCTTCCTCCTTCTGTGACAATGTGACAAAGGTCCTAGTTTGGACCAAAACGTCAGAATCAAAAGTCACATGTTTTTGAGCCAATGCTAATCTGATACTGCATTTGATTATGCAGCGACCAGGCCACAGCAGCGTTGCCTGAGAGTGTAGTGCACGGTAGTGATGAGCCAAATGTGTAAGATGTTACTCACAGTTCTGTTGCTCCCTGAGCCGGCGTGCAGTGATGGGAAGGTGACACCAGTTCCTTTGGGGCACTCTCTGGTTGGTACAGGGGCTCTGCCAGATGGTGGTTCGAGGTGCCCTTGATGACAGGGTGTCAGGTATCAGGGTCCCTGTCTGTCGTGACGTCAGCGCCATGCGGTGCAGAAAAGGATGACGGAAGAGACAAACTTGTGCAAACAATAAAACTTTTACTTGAAATAAAGTTGTCTTGAGGTGGATGATATTGCAGTACAAAATGCGGTCCTTGTATATTCACTTTTAAGGTGTAAATGCTGTAAGATTCCTCCACAGGCTTGGTGAGGACAATACTTGTTTCTTAATATAATAAATCTGTAGGATGATATATAGGTGAATACTCACTTTCTGAGCTTTCTTACTCTTGCTTTAACCTCGCTTCAGGATTCTGATTCAAGATTAGTCTCTGGCAGGGTTGCCAACCAGAATTTTTCTTTTTTCTGGACAACTTATCCCAAAATCACGGACAGCCAATATTTTTTACGGACAGTTTGGAAAACCATAACTAATGATAAAGATTACAAGTAATACATGTCTATAGATCTATACACTGATAACACCTCATTACCAGTGTTTACTGTGGACTGTAAAATGATGATAATTACAACCAAAATAATCTAGTCAAGTACTACCAGCCTCAAAAAAAATCACGGACAGGTCTATTTTTTTCACAGACACAGTAAAAAAGTCACCTATTTTTACGGACTGTCCAGAAATTTCTGGATGGTTGGCAACGCTGGTCTCTGACAACCAACAGTGCGGTCTCCCTAAAGGCAGGCATCAGTCTTCTACTCCATTCTTTGAACAGGTTGCTACAGGAGAAATGCTTGTCCAGTTTCTTTAGCTCTGGTTTCTAATAGTAAGATTACTTTAAAGTAGGAGTTCACATGTTGTTCTCCTCCTTCCTCCTACTCTTCCTCTACTACTGAACTGGTTCTAACCTGTCCTATTTATAGGCTAGGCAATGGCACCACCTAGTGGTGTGAGCAGAAAATAATAGTTTACCAGCCTGTTGAGGTTCTTACAGCATTTAAAAACACCTTTACCGCAAAAATGACAACATGGCATATAAATACAATTTTGTAGTTCCCACTTTCACTCTATAAGTGGGACACTGCAATTACATGGAGGACATGCAATAAAATATATTTTACTTGCTGTGAGGAATGTGGAGCCATTTGCTGTCAGCTAGTAAAGGAAGCAGGCCCCGAGATGGCCCAGCTTCAAAGCAGACCACGTGTCTACAGTTCACATCCTACTCAGCCAGCATGGAGGCTAACTCATCCTAAAGGAAATCCCCTCTGTGGGGGGTCTGAGCTAATTACATAGATCACTCACATCCATCAGACATCATGGAACCGTGTGTTCATAAGGGATTATCAATTCACCATCCATTGCAGAAATAAACCGGTTACATATCTGTGACCCTGGGACCAAGACTGACGTTCTCCTGGCCTTCCTTTGCAGGTAGGGGGCAAGAAGGGAAGATACGGAAAACTCCTAGTAGGAACCATATAACGGCTCCACACCTTCACTTGTAGCTTGAACCCAGCCAGATCTGTTTCTGACAGAACCATCACCCTATGATCTTCAGCTATGGCGCTATGAGCCATAATGAATTTTTGGATTCTTAGCTGCCTCACCGGAGCAAGGAGGAGTGGGACCCTCCCTGGCAGAGGGACTGGAGTGGCTGGCTACAGCTGAAAAGGCCTATGCAGGCCAGAGACCAGGGTCTTTCTCTGAGAGGGTCACATCGTGTAATTTGTTTGGAGGGACCATGGACAACCTGCTGATGTTACTTCTCCCGTGTGGCTATACCATTCATCATCATAACCCAATGGATTACTCATCTACTCAGTAACTGACTTTTGACCGGTTTAACTCTGTTTATACCATATCATCTGTATTTACACGTCGGACCATTGTATATATGTGTATACATAGTGTTATGTCTAGTGTGCCATTAAGGCAATTAAATATACAAATTAATCTTGCGCTGTTGTGTATATCGATCACGAATCCCCACATCCGTGTTTCGGCATAACGTTATAGGCTACCTGGGGTTGGTTCCTGACCCGATATAATCCTGTTAACGGACCGGGCTTATATCTAGCGAGGAACTGGTGGCAGTCTACTGGGCTTGCAGAGATCTGTTTCACTGGGGCAGTAAAAAGGCTCTCTCAGCTTCTCAGGGTTGTGAGTAAGTGTTGTGTCACATCGGAGGTAGCGTGGACCACCCATTCTCACTCACCATGCCTCCCTGTGCCTGTGTCGCCAGGGGGTGTCTGTGTAAACTGTGCCAAGCGGACATTACGTACTTTGAAGGAGGGCATAACGTCACGTCTTGGTAGCCAGTGACAAAACCGAACCACATGATCCCGGTGTAGTGCAACGTCAAGGGGGGCTGCGAAGTATGGTATTCATCACACCTGCATCAAACTAAAGAGTGTGCAGTCGTACTTCAATATCATTACATCTGGCGGTATAAGAGGCAGAACTTGCTAAGAGCTAATATGCATACCTTCTTCCCAAAATTCCAGAGGAGCATTACCTGGTCTATAAGACTCCTCAAGCTAATTAAGGCACTCTCCATAAGGAGATCTAGTATCCCACCCCCAAATCACGTTAACATAGTTAAATACATTTGAGACTACATTACTGAAAAGAGTAAGTACTTCACTGCTTGCAAAGTGACTAAACCTAAAATATGTTTCCTTTTGTCCAAATTGCAGTCAGTGGCACTTGCTGATGGCTAATGTAATTAGCATCAAGCTGAAATGAAATTTAAATCATCACAATTTGATGCTGATGGAAAAATAATTGCTTTTCGATTATAGTAACGAAATGGTAGTGCAGTAAGATAATGCAACACCACAAGGCTACAGAGAGACAACACAATTTTCACAGTTTTCTGGTGTAATGTCAAGTCTATATACATCCTTTTAATAATTTTAGTAGCTGCCAACTGGTAAGATGCTAGAATTTAGGTTAATAATCTGCCTGGTGAGAATTTTTCTGTAATCATGTCTAAAAGCTGAAAACCACATGTAGACCTGCTATTTTGTGTGGCCACCAATACCTGATAGTTTATCACCCTATAGATGCAACCTAACTCTAAGGGGAGCTTTTGTGAATATAACCAGGGGTTTCTTTACCTCCCCTTTTTCAGTGGTTGGGGTGAGAGACTAAATCCCTGACCATCCATAAAGGCCCTTTTACACAGTTCAGTTGAGCAGATGATGTCTGAAAGGAAGCATTCTTTAGCGGAAATTCCCGGTCATCAGTGAAGGATGGACTGCAATTACATGTAGCAATGTCCTCCACAGCATGGGGAGGAACCATCGCTAATGCCATCACTTGTCCCCATACAGGATGGAAAATAGGAAAATAGGTTTAATGTGCCTGTTATGGAAATATTGGGCAATCCACGATTTAGTTTAATTTTAAAGTAACCAATAAAGTTTTCTGTTTTCAGCAGTTTTTCTTTAAGCAGTTACTCAATATATTCATTGCTTCCTCCATTCAAGACATAACCATTGCTCAATCCTCAATGTACTGGCTGTATTAATCTTATTTGCTGAAAGACACAGCCAAATAGAGAAGATTTTTCCTTTTTTTCAGGAACCACTTTGCAAATGAAGCTGGCACGCAGCACTTTAATATAATTTACCTTGCACTGAAGCTTTTAGTGAATTCATTTTCTTTTCTTGCAGAAATTGTAGTGCTCTCAGTCTCAGCCTTGAATAATATTTCTGAAAGTGAATCAGCAGAATTTACTTGGGTTCACTTAACATAGTAACATAGTTTTTAAGGCTGAAAATAGACATTTGTCCATCCAGTTCAGCTTGTTATTCTGCAAAGTTGATCCAGAGGAAGGCAAAACCCCTTATGGGGTAAAAGACAGTTTCCTCATATTAGAGGGGAAAAAATCCCTCTCGACTCCAATCAGAATAACTCCCTGGATCAACGACCCATCTCTAGTAACTATAACATGTAATATTATTACACTCCAGAAATACATCCAGGCCCTTGAACTCTTTTGGTGAATTCAGCATCACCACCTCATCAGGCAGAGAGTTCCATAGTCTCAATGCTCTTACAGTAAAGACTCCCGTTTATGTTGATATCTTCTTTCCTCTAGATGTACAGGATCACAGTCCTGGGTATAAATACGTTATGGGAGAGATCCCTGTACTGAGTTATAACTGGATTGTTTTGTCATTCTAAAGGCTTTTAATTTACAAGGTAACATATTAACATATGCATATCTCCCAACATTTGAATCCTCATTCACTAGACATTATTAATTCACACCACTAGTTCCACCCAGGAATGCCCACAAAACGTCCAGCAAACGGCCACTTTCGTTATATATACTTAAAGGCTATGGACATCTTCGGCCGCATATTTTTATTATTGCATTTTACTTATTTTGGACTAAAAATCATTTTTCAATTGGTATTTTAACAATTTACAGCCACGGTTCCAATATAGCAGTGTAATCTGTGTATTTGCAACACAGTAGGGTTCTATGCTTACAGTTAATCCTGTCATAAACACTTATTTTAGTCATATTCTTATCAGTGTGACAAGAATTGAGATGTGATGAGTATTTATGAGCTGCCAAAAAACAGGACTACAGACTGAGCAGGCAGCTCTGCCGGATGACCAGACTTCAAGTAAATACAAAACAAAAAAATTGCCCACAAAGGTAACTATAGCCTTTAATCTCTAAGACTCCAGCAAAAAACAAAATGGGGCATTTTATGGTTTATTATTCATATTTACTAAAATTTTATAATATGATAATAATCTGTATTTATATAGCGTCACCAAATGACATCCCAAAATTACAGGGTAATAAACATCTAAAACACAAGGAGTGAGGGCCCTGATCACAAGAGATTACAATCTATGAGTAAATGGAGATAACACAAAGGTAAAGTTTGTTGTTTTACAAAGCTGTCCAGCCACTTATGTTGTGCAGGCTGAGCTGTATGGTGCATTGGATGTAGGGATTACAGTCAGAAGAAGGTGTTCAGTTCAGAATAAGGTTTGGGGGAGGGTGGTTGCTAGGGCAAGAGTTAATTTACCGAACATTATAAACCTATCTGAAAAAATGTGTTTTTAAGGCACATTTGAAGCTACAGTAAGGAAGTTGGGAATTAAAGTGATTGTCTAGGGAAGTGTGTATCAGGCAGCAGGTGCAGCTCGAGAACAATCTTGAAGATGGGAGTGAGAGGTTCAAATTATGGAGGATGTTAGTCGTAGATCATTGGCAGAATGCATTAGGAAGGATAGGTACAGAGTTGCAGCACTGTAAAGAGCTTTGTGGATGAGAAGTTTGAGCTGTATCCTGTGGTGAATGGACAACCAGTGCAGTGACTGACACAGGCTAGAGGCATCGGTTTAACAAATGGACAGCTAGATGAGCCAGGCTGCTTCATTTAGGACATACTGAATGGGTAGAGTTTAGTGAGGGGAAGACTGATTAGTAATGTTTTCAGTAGTCAAGACGAGAATGAATTAAAGCAACAAAAAGAGTTTTGGCCATTTTGAACATGAGAAAAGGGTGAATTCTGGAAAAGTCCTTTAGGTGCAAACTATAAGAGCAAGTAAATGGTTGAGTATGGGAAACAAAGGAAAGATCTGAGTCAAACCTGACCCCAAGGCAGTGGGGATGCTGCCCAGAAGTTAAGATAGCACCACAGACCAAAAATATTAAGTTTAAGTGGTTTAGTAGATGGGGGAAAGACAAGAAGTTCAGTATTTGAGAGATTAAATTTCAGATAGAGAGAGGTAACATAATGTTAGAGACAGCTGCCAGGCAATCACTTATGTTTTGTAGTAAAGCAGGGATGATGTCAGGGGATGAGGTGCATAGTTGGGTGTCATCAGCATAGAGATGGTACTGAAAACCAAATTTACTAATAGTCTGTCTGATAGGAGCTGTGTAGAGAGAGAAAAGGAGAGGACCTAGAAATGAACTCTGAGAAATCCCAACATCAAGAGGATGAAAAGAAGAAGAAGTGCCAGTGAATGATACGTCCCGGCCAGAGAGATAGGAAGAGAACCAGGAGAGACTAGTGTTCTTAAAGCCAATTGAAAGGAACATGGTGAGGAGGAGTTTGTGGCCTACCATATCAAATGCTGCAGAGAGATCCAGAAGAATCAGTAGAGAATGGTTGCCATTCCTTTTTGCTGTCAAGAGATCATTAGAAACTTTGATAAGGGAAGTTTCTGTAGAGTGGAGGGGTGAAAGTCAGATTGTAAGGGGTTTGCAGAAAGATAGCTTATTAAGTGAGAGCAGACAAGACGTTCCAGGAGTTTAGCGATGAAGGGGAGGTTAGAAACAGATTGGTAGTTAGCAGCACAGATTGAGCCAAGAGATTTTTTTTAGTATTGGGGTTATAAAAGAATGTTTGAAAGAGAACAGAAAGATACCAGAAGAAAGAGAGGTTAAATATTGTAGTTAGATTATTAATTACAGCTGCGGCGAGGGACTGGAGGAGTTGTGAGATAGTAATTCATTACACTTAGTCATCTGACTATAGAACGTCCCTTTACATGTGCTATAATGTTTAAAACGTAACTTTTATTTTTAAATCATGATTGAAACACCTAAATAAACATAAACTGTGAGACTAATTAAAAATCTCAGTAGTCAGCAGAGTTGTGCCCTACATTCTATTTGATATATAAAGGGTAAGCTGGGACACTGTTTGTATCTTTCACAGCGACAGGCTGCTTAGGTGACAGAGTAGCCAGCTACATGTGCGCTAGAACTGGATACATATTGTTTTTTGAGTATCTACTAGTACCCTATTGTTAATTCTTTAGAAGGGATTGTCTGTGTCTGCTACTGCTCTTAAAACACACAAACACACATGCTGTCTCCTGACATGTTTCACTGGCAAACCGGCATCGGCACCTGCCCGATCCCCAGAGGACGCCAGTTGCTACTCTGTTACCTACATAAGTAGTGTGTCACTGTGAAAGATACAAACAGTGAACCAGCTTACCCCTTATATATCAAATGGAATGTAGGGCACAACTCTACTGACTACTGAGATTTTTAATTACTCCCACAGTTTATTCAGTCATAATTTAAAAATAAAAGTTACGTTGTAAACATTATAGCACGTGTAAAGGGAAGTTCTATAGCCAAATGACTAAGTGTAATGAATTACTAATATTGTAAACGTCATACACGAGCTGAGAGGTCACATTTGCAACTAGAAATGAGGAAATAGAACACAAGGAAGTGTGGGAGGAATGAAGCTGGTTGGGGACAAAGAGATTATTTCCTGTCGGATGTTACCAATCTTATCTCTGAAATAAGTGGCCAGGTCTTCAGCACAGAGGTCAGTAATGGGCACGTGCATGTTAGGGCTAAAAAGGGAGTGAAAAGTATCAAATAGTTGTTTTGGGTTATTTGAGAGTGAGGAGATGAAAGAGCAGGTGAAGTAGTTCTGCTTGGCAATGTGGAGGTCTGAGTTGCAGGATTTAAGCATATACTTATAATAGAGGAAATCTGCAGGTATTCATGATTTTCTCCATAAGCGTTTGGCACACCTAGAACACCACTGGAGAAAACGTGTTTCAGTTGTGTGCCAGGGTTGCCATGTTCTACGTTGGGAAGGTTGGATCATAATGGGAACTGCTTCACTGTTTCATACAAGGTGGTTTTGATGGTGTGCTTGTAATAATTTTCAGCTGGATCCAGACAAGAGAGTAAATAGATTAAAGTGAGAGATAACTGTAGAGTGTCAATAAATTACTAGGAGTTAATGGTGGGTAGTTTTCTGTATGTGTGAAAGGTACGAATGTCATGAGAAGATTAGAAAGCGGGGAGGGTTGTGCATGGCAGAGATGTGGGAGCCCAAGAAAGGAGGTTAGAGAAAGAAAGTGAGAGGCTGATGGAGCGATAAAATCATCAATGGAGATATTACAATCACCATAAGAGTTGGTAATTCATATTATAGGAAGTATAGAAGCCAGGCAGCGAAGTGATCCAGGAACTGGTGGGGGTGGGGGGGGAGCCTGGGGGCAATAGACAACAGCCACTCACAAGGGGAGTGGGAGAAAGAGTTTGATAATGTGAACCTCAAAAAAAGGTAATGTGAGAGAGGGGGAATGACTTGAAATGTGTAGTGTTGAGAAGATAGTATGACAATCCCTCCTCCATGTCTGTTATCAGGTCGGGGGTAAGGGAAAAGTGCAGCCCACAATAAAATAGAGTGGCAGGGAAGTGGTATCAGAAGGTATAGAACTTATGTTCACATTTAGGAATGTTGTTGATTCTGAAATGAGTCTCCTGAAGGAGAATAATTTCTACCCGTTTTTGTTTTGTCATATATCTGAAAATCTGTCTATGTTTCTCCAGCTTGTTCAAACCGTTCGCATTATATGAACATGCATTCAAACTAGCCATGTTCCATATAAAACAAGAAAAAATCTAAACTGCAAATGGCATACTTTCTAATCACATTTATGGAAAGACACATATGGGAAGGGAACAGACAAAACAGGGACCACATAAGACACACAAGCAGAATAACAACATATAACCTAAAAGGCTCAACTGCAGCACTGTGGCACATAAACGACGGCTCTAAAGCCAACACCAGAGCTACCCCACTCCGGCTCTGGCCACTGTACTGGGGAGAATGGAAGACCATGGTACACGTACCCCGGGAGCCTGCATAATGTAAAAATCACAATATATCACTTAAGATAGCCCTATATAAAGTAACTGATAACTCACAACTAACAGAGTTAAGTATAAAGAAATACGAATATTGGTATTACGAAAAATGGGCCAATGCCCTTCTGGTATTTGTCCCAGCAAACGGAGACATTAGAATGGATCATGTACTGTAGACGTTAAAGTCTTCAGGTAGCTTGAGCAGAAGACGATGGGCGATCCTTCTGGCGCGAAGTAGCTGGTCGAACTTTCTGCCACTTCTCCCCTCCCTGGAAAGTAGGAATGGATGACAGTCTTGGCCATTCTTGTAAAGCCATTTTAGGCAGATCAAAAGTATCCAGAAAAGCTGGTAAATCCTCTGGTGACCGGAGGCTTGCTGATTTCCCCTCGTAGGATTCTCGGAGCTGAAATGGGAAGCCCCATCTATAACCCTTTCAGTACCGGAGGTTTTTTCGGCTTTGCGTTTTCGTTTTGTGCTCCCTGCCTTCAAACAGCCATAACTGTTTTATTTTTCTGTTCACATAGCTGTATGAGGGCTTGTTTTTTGCAGGACAAGTTGTACTTTCCAACGCCACCATTTAATATTGCATATGATGTAGTGGGAAGTGGGAAAAAATTCCAAATCGGGTGAAATTGCAAAAAAAAGCTATTCCGCTACAGTTCTACGGGTTTTTTATTTACAGAGTTCGATGTTCATTAAAACTTACCAGTTACTTTCATTCTACTGGTCAGTATGAATCCGGAGATATGTATAGTTTTTCCTGCGTTTTGATAGTGATAAAATAATTATAAAGTTGGACATTTATTTTTTTTTGTCATATTTTGACCCCTATAACTTTTTGGTATTTATGTGTACGGAGCTGTATGGGAGCTCATTTTTTGCAGGTGATCTGAACTTTTTATTGATACCATTCTGGGGTGTGTATGACTTTTTGATCACTTTTTATTAAAATTTTCTTAGAAAAAAAAAAGCGACAAAAAACAGCGAATCGCCATTTTGACGCTTTTTTCCGCCACACAATTCGCCGTATTGGAATTTTTTTTATATTTTAAAAGTACGGGCGTTTTCGGTCACGGTAATACCCATGATGTCTATATTTATTGTTATTTAGGTATTTATTTTTTAATTATACGGAAAGGGGGGTAATTTAAACTTTTATTTTTTTTATTTTTTATGTATTTTTTAACATTTTTTTTTAATTTTTTGTGATTATGTTAAAGCTCAAATATGAGCAAATAGATTGTGTTTTTTATTTTTTCTTTATGAGCAATCAGGGGTTTTTAATTTTGAATTAAAAACCGAATTTGCTCATTTCTTATCCTGGCCTGCCATCTAGTGGCCAGAATAAGAATTGCACTTTGAAAGCAGTAAACCTCATCAGCGAGGTTTACAGCTTTCAGATCGTATACAGACACCCCATTTGACCACATGGGGCGTCTGTACACCACCCGGAAGTGAACGCTTCCGGGTTTTTGCGCTACTAGATGCTCTCATGTGATCACGGCATCTAATTTCTGAAGAGGAAACCCCCGATGGCGGTAAGTACCCGCAAGTCTCTGCTGTTAGAAACAGCAGAAACTTGCTGGCCATGACGCCACCGCACGTGCGAGCGGGCGCCATGTGTATACATGTACGGCGCTGGGACTGTAAGGGATAAAGTATTCCTTTTTCTCTTAGAATATTCAATAAAGGACGTAGGGCCTTGCGGAGTTGAAGTGTGCGCCTAGAGAGATCCGCCATGATGGAGACTTGATGGCCATTCAGTGTGAGTTCCTCGTGCTCTCTGGCAGCGTGCATGATAGCCTCTTTGTCTGTGAAATAATGAACATGACATACTGTGTCTCTAAGCCTATTCGGGTCTGTGGATTTGGGGCCTAGTGACCTGTGGATGCGGTCTAGAAGTATAGAGTCCTTGGCCCCTTCACCCATGATTGCTTTAAACAGCTTCTGAACCGCCGGTTCTAGTTCATCAGAAGGTATAGACTCCAGGATACCCCGGATCCTGAGGTTATTGCGGCGATTTCTATTCTCGAAATCATTGAGGTGAGCTTCTAAGGCCGAGATCTGTTCCAAGTGTTCTCGGAGGATAAGGGAGTGAGACTCTAGGTGAGTATATACAGTCTCTTGGCTCTCCTCTACTTCTACTATCCTTTGGCCTAGATGATGTAGGGATTCTTTGACCATTTCCTACTCCCGCCTGTGAGCATATTTATAAGAGTCTCCAACTCATTTTTAGTAGGAATAGCATGTAAATGTTCCTTCCAGCTCCAAAGGTTGTCCTCGTCCAGGCTTGGCGGTACACCAGAAGGTGAGTCAGGACCCGCTGAGGGAGGTGATGGAGAACCCTTGCTGTGACTGCGCGGGCTTGCGTGTGCACTTGGCGCCATCTTGCTTTCGTCCCCCTTGCTGGCAGGCTGGGAACCCGGCTGAAAAAATCTTTCAACCTCCAGTTCTCCTGTGGAGACCGACAGTTGAGACTTTGTCTGCCTCTTGCCTTTTACCATTCTAGGTCAGTTGTGAGATGAGTATGCTCGATTTCAGGCTCTTTTGCAGAGCAGGCTTCCCGGAGCTCAGCAGACATGCTGTTCACAGCGCCATTGGCAAGCCACACCCCCGAGGGAGATTTTTTAAACTGGTGTAAAGGAAAACTGGCTTAGTTGCCCATAGCAACTAATCAGATTCTATGTTTCATTTTCCAAATAAAAGATGGAATCTTATTGGTTGCTTTGTGCAACTTAGCCAGTTTTCCCTTACACTAGTTTTGATAAATCTCCCCAAAACTCTGTAATAGGTTTTATGGCCAATATATTCTTTCAGAGATTATGAGCAAAGAAGGAAGAAAGATCAAAGGTTATAACCTAAGAGAATATTTTATGCCTGCATGTAACTGAACATGATAGAAAACGTTCAGTAAATCAAGAATTACAAAGTATAACAAGAAGTGTAGCTTCTCATATGAATAATAATGTTCTTATGTTGTCATGCATCTGAATAATAATCTTCTGATGTTGTCATGTACATGAATAATAATGTATCGATGATATCCTATATGTGAACCATTGAAGTTAATGTACTTCAGCAGACCATAGCATTTTAAGCTATGTTAATAATATGCCCTTTAAATATTTTGTGCCATACAGTAACAATTTTTGACATAGAATTTAGATTAACTTTTTCTCTATTTACGTACACTCATTGACAAAGAAACATAAGGCACACTCTAGTTCGTTACACCTCCAACACATCTTCGATATATTTGGATTGATCCTATTAAGTAAAACTGGGGTTCTGTACCATCTGGACAGTAGTTTATAGTGTGATTCCTGTAGTTTAACTGCAGTCACTTTTTGAATGGCGTTGGAAGTAATAATTGATTTTTCCCTATCATTGAAAGGTTTTTTCAGTTCAGTCGCCCATTTTTCCAAAAAAGGCAGGGGTGAGGTGGAGTCTATCAATTCTAGGTATAGTCTGGATATCCCATGTTCAAGCACCTTTCTGTCTAGAACATACTTTACTATGTTGCTTAGGTCGGAAACATCTCGGTGTGTGGTTTCAAGCGAAGCAATGTGAGATTTAAGCTGAGCATAACTTTTTGCGGAAAAGTCATTCAGGAGGAGTTTTTCCCTAAGGGCGTCAAGGGGTAGAATGTTATTGTTTGTGGTTATGTTTGACAGTGTAATATTATTCGACTGGTAGTCTGCTGAGATTTCTTTTCTCAGGGTCTTGAACTTCTTTGGGATGATCGAAAGGAGGGGCATATGTCTGCTGTCGGGTTCCTCTAAGCTATATTTTTTGATCGTAGTTCTCCATATCTTAAGAGTGTGTTTAGTGTACGGGTTAGTAATTTTTTTGGCATATTTGGGTGGATTGCCCATTGCTATCCACCCTGTGGTCAAACTTTAATCGTATAACTAATACACTATATAAATCCACTGTAAAAATTGATAGGGATCTGATCCTTTTCGGTCTGTTTAAAAAAGAGAACATAGTCTTAAATGACAAACTATTTCCCTTTCTGTTATGTGCAATAAAGTCGACGATTCCTCGACACTGGCTACAGAAGGATCCACCCACAATTAAGGAATGGTTCACTGATGTATGCCAGATTAGTAGATTTGAAAACTTAAATGGACGATAATGGGAGAAAATAGCAAGTATGACAAAATCTGGTCCAAATGGGACAACTTCATCAAATCAGATACGATTAACGACTACTTTAGCCAAGATTTAGGTCTTACCCCTAATTATTTATCCAGCTTTACATTACATGACGACGCTTCTTTTTTGTTCCTGTTTTTTATTTCCTCACCCCATGTTCCTGTTTTCTGTTTCTTTTCTTTATTATTTGTTTACCATTCTGGTAAGATTGGTTAGGATAGTTTACACCTTAACGTAGACTCTAATTATTCATATATTAGGTTTACTATATAAACTGAGAACTTAGCTCATTACGGAAAATACCTGCATTTACCTATGCAATCATATGGAATGTCAACTGTGCCTTATAATAATTACTTACAGAATGGTTTATGATGTTGCTGAACAATTACCTGTATCAATAAAAGTTAAATTTTCAAGAAATATAAGGCACAAAAAAAGAATTGTTGGAATCAAATGAAACTTTCTATGTGTGAATGTAATGATGCTATACAGTATGTAAATAATAATATTACAAAGGAAAGGATACATTTAACATGGAAAACCATGAAAGCAGGCTCTAGTACTCTGTTGGGCCGCCTCTAGATGAGATAATATTGGGCATGCATGGAGGCATACAGGTTCCGTCCACAGATGTTGCAAATGAGCTTAGAGATCCTGCACACTTATAGGTTGCCAAAGCTGGCATCCCAGCTGGTCACATAAATGCTCTATTGGTGATAACTCTCTGATGACTGGACAGGCCAAGAAAGTGTTGCAATCTGGCGGAGACATTCCTGGTAAACTTTTGATGTGTGTGCACAAGCATTATCCTGCTGAAAGCTGGAAGCCCTGCTGTGAGAGGCAAAAATATGGCCGTAGGATTTCCTGCACTTATTGTTGAGCTGTTAGTGTCAGTTAATATCACTACTAAGGGTGATCGAATGTCATATGTGATGGGTCCCCAGATCATCACACCAGCAGTTAGGGCAGTGTACCACTCCACCACAAAGGCTTTAAGCTCTCACCAGGAGGCCTCCAAACCACAACATGACCTTCAAAGGATCCCAAACAAAACCTGGATTAGTTGATACAGGTCCAGTCTGTAGCAGTCCAGGTTTCTCATTCATGACACGACTGCAAACGAAGGCAATGGTTGCTGGCTGTCAATGGCAGAAAATGGGATGGGCGCCATGGCACCAAATTTCCTTCTGCCGAGTGCCTGGAAATATTCATATATACAGGGGTTCGTAAAGAAGGTACCTCCTGTGTCTGGATGGTGAACAACAAAACTGTGGGAGCTACTCATGCATGACAGCAGATCCTCCTAAACTGACCTCCTAATAGCTTGGTCAGAATGACTTAGATGGCAGGACATTTGTCAAAACAACCATCCTGCTTCTCTCAGTCTAATGATGCACCCCCTGTCAAAGTCTGTTAACTGTGTAAAATATATTCAAGTGTGTATCATAGAGGAGTGTCTAGCAGTCAATAATCTCTAACCTAGAGGTACACTACACAAATTAGCCTCTGAGAGCTTTCTTATGGGGCAGCATAGGAAGCACTTTTGTGCCCTATTGTGCCAACATCCAGTGTCTAATCAGACCACACTTTACACATCTTCCTGAGACACAACTGCATGGTTTTGCGGCAATGCAGCATTTCTATCTGGGTGTGTTTGTTAATTAATGTATTTTCCGGTATATTTGCAAACTGCAGAGCTTTTAAAATACAAAATATCACTGAAAACTAATGAAATCTCATTATTATTAGTGCTTCACAATGAATCTCCAGCATGTGAACATGATGCATGTACAATTCGTCTTTTCATAGCCTTATAGGTGCCAGATGTTATCACTGTGTCTTTTTTTTTTTTTTAATTGCCTGGTACATTCGTTTTCCAGCACATTGTCGCTGATTTACAAGTTGTCAGTCAAGTTCACATCAGACATGTTATTCTTCTTCAAGGTCGTGTCTTACACTGTCCACTTCAGACAATAAATACGGTTCTGGAATTAGTTCTGTGCTTTCTATTGTTCTGTAGCAGAGTACAAAAATGGATGTATTGCAATATCATACTCCTGGTCTATTTTTGTTATTTATACAATTTTCCCATGTTCTCTCATTTGTGTGTAAAGACCTATAAGACACAAGTCTTCTCTTATCAATAGGTGAATCTTCTGTTACATATATTAAAAGGGGGGTTACTTTATTTTTGAAGAAAAGGCTTAAAAATAAAAATAATCATTACTCACCCTCCGCAATCCATTGCCAATGTTGTTACACTCTTTTATAAAGACAATTTATATGGCTTAGAGGTTCAGACACTGCCAAACACTAAACTTAAAGGAGTTGTCCGATGAAACAAATCTTGATTAGCTGTCTGGCTCAGTTCATTAGCTAAGCCAGTCCACTTGATTGTCATGGCTGAGTAAGAAACAGACAAGGGGGTTGGCTTGGCTAATGAACTGATCTTTTTTGGATAGGAAGGTCGTTGTTGATAAACCCCCTTTAAGTCTGTGGTAGCCAAATTGTAGACAGGGGTGGACTGGAAACCTAAATTGGCCCTGGAAAAAATACTAAAAGTGGCCCTGTTTTGTCAGGTCCAAATTGATGAAAGGCAACAATACCACATTATTCCACCCCAACAGAGCCAAATACCACAGTCTATTACAAAATAATGCCAGCAGCCCAAAATACATCCCCAAAAACTTCCACTGGCCGGCCGTGAGGAGGGTTCAGATGGCCCCCTGGCCATCAGCCTACTGGGAAATTTCCCTGTAAGGTCTAAGGCCAATCCACCCCTGATTGTAGAATTCTACACAGACAAACTGTGGGTTAGGTTGTCGTGCATGTCACCACCAAAGTCTACTGAAATGTTCAAAGGACTTGCATCTTGCCAGGTGGCATTAGCAGGTGCAGGTTTCACACATTCCTTCATGGCCAACATATACTGTAGCACAGTGGTTCTCAACCTTTTCATGCTAAGTACTCCCTAGCAACAGGAAGTTCGCACAGAGCACCTTCAAGGAGGGGAAAAGTAGTAAATGTTAAAATAAGGGTATTCTCACGCCGCAGTCATAGGCTCTGTTTTAAGCCTCTGTCAGCAGTTTCTTCAGATTTCTTCGGCATGCATACCTTACATCCGGTGACATCTCCTCTATTATACATGTTCTCTTCCCTCATATTCTCCATTCAGACTAGACCATTATGATGACTTCTTTCAGCTAGGTCTTGTCTCTTGTCTACTTTTTCGTCATCCTTCCCACCTTCTGAACTCCCATCCTGCCACCCCTAATAGTACAACACAGATTGCACCTCCTTAATAACTATTGACACACAGGGCCCTCAATAATAATTGCACCCAGAAAATCTGATAGTAATAGTGCCGTAAAAATAGCGTCCCCCAAAAATATTTGTGCTAAGTTCATAACTGAGCAAGGGTGCCCCCCATTGTAATAGTGCTCCCTGTAATGGTTACAACCACCCTGCAATCCATCAGTGGTGGCCGTGCTGGCACACTATAGGAAAAAGTGCTGGCCTCTCTGGTGGCTGTGAACTGTGAGAGCATGCATAGGCTGGTTCTTTTTTCTATAGTTTGCAAGCACGACCACCACAGATGGATTGCAGGGTGGTCATAACCATGGAAGCGAGCAGTGTATAATGTGATGGAAAAGTGAAGGAAGCAAATTGAACCTAGTTCTCTGTCTTTAAGACTGTATCGCACTGACTTACATTCACCACATTTAAAAGTGTTTCTGGATATTGGAAGCTAGGGTCAACGTGGCTTTATGTTTCCAGGGATGTTGAAAGTAAAACATTTGAAATTCACAGAAGAAATAGCGAAGGTAGAGAATATGGGGTTACATCTGTTTGAAATTACTGGTAACATTTGCAGGACGGTCTGTCTGCTATGGAATAACACGAGCAACGTCTTTAACCTCAGCTGATACGTTCCCTCAGCAGGGTGCTGGAATAATCTCTCATTTATTTCCATTGTAAGCCTTTGGTCTAAACCGTTATCTGCCCTTTAAGATCCGTAATTACTCAGGTTGCATTGTTAGCGGGATTTGAATTACAATGTTCTTTACGGAACAAGCCCACGCATATCATAAAAGATCAAACTCCTAATTTGCTGCTAAAACTGACAAAACTGCCTGTGAAGAGGTCATGACTTCAGTCATAGTATATTGTTACTGTCTTCAAATGTTGCTTTTTTTTCTCTTAAACAATGAAATAATGAGAGGGAGAAAAAACTACTAATTTTCTCAGTTAACATACAAATTCCGCATAATTGTTAAACGTTTGTACCAACTGTGCAGCACGCAGGGAAATTAGTGAAACCTTCAAAAATTGTCCCCTCATCTGTTGGGATTAAAGGGGTTGGTCCATCGGTAGGATATGCCATCAATGTTAGATAAGTGCTTGGCTATTTTCGGGAGTCCTATAACGGAGACTGGAGAGAGCACTGTGCATGCACAGCCAACTCTACTATATAAATGTAGTATCATTATAATTGTACTGACCCAGATAACAAAGGGAATGGGCTAGTTTTACCAGATAGGGAAATCCATAAAAATGAAACCCATAAAACTGTGGTGGAATTTTTCCCAATTCCACGCCATTTGGAATTTCTAACTACATCGTATGCAATATAAGATGATGCCATTAGAAAGTACAACTTGTCCTGCAAAAACACAAACCCTAAAATCAGCCCGCCTCCAATATCCCCAAATCAAACTGCCTAATAGTAAATCAGTCAAATCAAACTGCCTAATAGTAAAGTTGTCCATAGCAACAAATCAGAGCTCAGCTTTCATTTTTTCAGAGCCCTTAGGAACTGAAACCTGAGCTCTGAAGACAGATTTACTATTAGGCAGTTTGATTTGAAGATGTTGGAGGCGGGCTACTTTTTCACAGGCCACTCTATGTATATATATGAAAAAGTAATGCAAGGAGTTAAAAAAAAAAAAAAAGAAAAGATAAAAATTAGAAAATCACAGTGTCAGGTTGATATTATTTTCATGTTTGAAAATGGTTCCATAGAGAGACTGAAATGTTTCTGTCCATTGGGTGAATAAATCACATGATTTTTCTTAAGAATTTTGGAATGTGGCTTTGTTTCTTGAATATTTCTAGCTGAAGGTTTTTGGAGTCCAGGTTTCTGAGGCTTGCACCCTCCTTAGTATTGCTTTTTGCTTTGCTGCTCTTTCTTTAATATCAAACCCATGAGAAAAAACTTCAGTGACCCATCTTATAAAATCATGGGCACACAAAGATACAGTAAGGGCTTATATTGGTATATTGGCATTGTATTCCGTATAACTTGGACCCATGATGTGGCCGTGTTCATAGGGCTCTAGGTAACCATCACTTCACTTTGATCAATTGGTAGATGACTCCTGGCACCACTAGTGGTACCAAGCCTTGCAGGAGATGCATTACAATTCTACAACATTGCTATTCCCTGCTTGCTACAGACTGCCTCTAACACAAGCAATAGCTTTCTGTCAGATAAGCAAATTTGAAGAGGGAGAAGAAATCTGATTTGCATTGAATTAATTTGATCTGATTAATTTCCATTCCCATGGTAATTTCACGGAAACAGTAATTAATAAGATCAAATCAATGCAGCCCTTCATTCAATAATATTAGCATAACTGCATCTAAACATCAATCTCTACAAAAAGACTCCATATCAACAAAAAAGGAAGAAAGAAAATATCAGAGTCTTCCAACTTCCTGAGCCAGGGCTACTGTAGAAGAGCTGTTTGGAGGGGATGCAGGGTGTTGGACCCTTACTGATCAGACTGTGATGACTATCTTGAGGATAGGTTATCACTTATAAAGGTTTTGATAACCCCTATGAGTGCATATTATCCTCTTAGCAATGAGCAATGTTAGCATGTTTGGGGAGATGGTCATGCAAGTTGTATGACCAAAAAAATTTCAAGGAGAGAATTTATCACACCTTGCACTCTATAATTCTGTCTTCAAACAGTTGAAAATGGGCTTATTGTGAATTTTTTAGGTCACTTGAGTAATAATTTTGTGACTTTCTGCATTTTTATACCACTCAATCTGGTTGTAAAATCTGGTGTGGTTAACTATGTTAATGGAGTTTCGCTCCAGATGTATCACTGGAGCTTTTTAAAAAAGTCACAAAAAGTCCCAAAGTCATTCCAGTTGGAGGGGTAGTGTAGAAAACTGGACATTTGTAGATAGAAGTGTTGGGTTTAAAGACACAAAATTGAACAAATAACGTGCACCATTATAAATGTCGTACAAAGTACGCCCGACTCTGACTTTAAATCTTACTTCATATATTACCCTTATGATAAATTCTCCCCCCAGAGTTAATTCCATAGTGCCAGGATTACAAGTACAGAGTAGGTGGTTTTTTCATGGGCAGTACCTTGGGATGTCTACACTAAATGCATTTTAAGTATGACTATGGTTCTTTCATTACATGGTTAGTCAGGCTCTCCTCTTTGGCTAATAAAGGGGGTTCCTGATCAGTGCCCCCTCCTATATAATATTCATATTCTCCAGCTAAAAACCTTTTTAAAGACATCCCTACATAATGGTCCAAAGAGAGCCATAGCGCATGGCAAGCAGTTGGTTAGAATTTGAAGTTTCCTTGTTACTGACCGATAGATGCTAATGAATACTGTCTCAGGTTGCCTACCCACAATGTCTACATATTACATTAATTTAGCTAAATTAAAAATATCCAAATTAGTGCTTTGATTTTTGCTGTCCACAATTGAAGCCATTGTGGTAAGAGAATGTAATGAGGCGTTAGAGACTGCAATTAAATTATTAAAGGGGTTGTCTCACTTCAGCAAATGGCATTTATCATGTGGAGGCTGCAAGGCACTTACTAAAGTATTGCGATTACAGATGAGCGAAGTTTTGAAAATTCCATTTGGAATTCCAACTCTATACGTAACAGAACAGATTAACTATGAATGTTGGTGCACTGCACACTTATGTACACGACGATAAATTAGACCTGCCTGTGATACTGATGGCAATAAATTTTAGCAGAGTCTGTACTTCAGTAGTCTCCTCCGCTCTCCCTGCACTCTCCCTGAACTCTTCCTCTCCAATATTGTCCTAGACTCTCTGTTAACAGTTTGAAGCAACACTTTCCCTAGTGCACAAGTGTCTTGTCTCGTCTCTCCCTATGCTCAGCTCACAGGATAATGGCAGCGACCGAGAGGGATCACAGTTTTATAGGGCTTTCTATCTGTGACATCACAGGGGGATGACTACCTACGGATTGGCTGGCTGTGCAGCATTATGGGTGATCTTACATTCCCGGGGTTGTCTCCTCTACTCTTCCTTTCATTTTCTAACATGTGCAGCTGCTAGTTTAGAAAAACTGATTCGTTACCATGAAACGTGAGGAAATTCGGATTCGTTTAGAATCTAAGTTTTCCTAAACTTTGGACCGAATTCCACTTTGAATGCTTTGCTTGGCTCATCACTAATTGTGATTGACCATTCTGGGCTGTGTAAGATTGTTTGAATTTTTTGTAGAAAATGAAGCAGCCAAAAACTGCCAATCGTCCATTTAGACCCTTTTTTTTTAAACTTTATTTTTCCCCCAATTTTTTTGTAGTTTCCATAGGGAACTATAGCAAGCAGATCATTAGATTGCTATTCTCATGGACCCCAATGAATTAGCATTGGAGTCTATGAGAAAATTACTAGTTTCCTATGGAGCCCTATTACAGGAAATAGGAAACACTGTATAGCAACCTCCTGTCATTCACTAAGACAGGGGCTGCTGCACATAATCTCCGGCTTCTCTGGCATTTCGCGCAGTCAGATGCCATGGATTGACCATGGCATCTGAAGTGTAAAATGTCTGAGACCGGCATTATTGCCGGTCGTAGACATTAGCCACGGGTGTCTGCTGTGAGTTAACCACCCTGTTCCTCCCCTCATGGTAGGAGTGGGCTGGTCCTGTTTCCTGCCAGGAGGGGAAGTTCTTGAACAGCCTTAAGAAGGAGAGGAAGCACATTCCTTCCTAAGGCTCCTAAAGAGGTTTGCCTGTGAAAATTAACTTGATCAAGTAGTCAAGTGAATCCTTGAGAAGACAGAAAGCGTAGTTAAAAGCTACAAACAGAATTTAAAGACCCTGCTGCAATGTGAGGGACTACAGCTAAGACATCCATCACCCAGACTACTATTAGACCAGTAAATACTTGTGCTTAACTGCAGCCAACCAACTTGCCTCCATCATGCCTACTGGTGACAGAGGATTGCACTTAAATCCAATTACTATCTGATGTATTTGAATTTACACTTTGCACTAAGTTAAAAAAAAAGACTGTTCAACGTTTATGTCTGGCCTCATTCTTGAAAACTACATTTCCACTGCACCTATCTCCAGGGAGCAACGGCCTGAGGGAAAACACTGTGACACAACACTTCATTAGGGCCACTACCATCCACTGCACCAGAGGAAGAATACTCCAGCCAGGGCAAGTTTCTGAATTGTTGATAATTTTACAAAAACTATTAACTTAACTGCTTAAAAATTAACTGCTTCAGTGCAGTAGTCAGACATGATTGCAGCACTGTAAAAGGGAGGGAGCCCACTTGTTGCAGTGATGTTGGGGCTGGCATTCACATGCCCCAGGGCTGTCGCATGCATATGCCTGGATGCCAGCATAATGTTAGTTGTAAAATTGTAAAGTTAAAATCCATATGCGGGAAAACGTAAAGAAATAAATTAATAACTAAATGAAAAAAAAAATGTACTTTATTTCATTTTTTAAACATGAAATAACCCCACATATTTGCTGTCCCTATGTGTATGGCACCCTATTCTTTAAATACATATAAATACATTACATTAAATATTTTTGTTTTAATAAAATATCACCTCACCTTTGAAATCCTATCCAATCTACCAGTACCATGCAATAGAACAGGGGACGCTGAGACAACTGATATACAGTTTTGTGTGAAAAGACTTAATATAATTCATATTTTATTCATTAAAACCTCTGCTCTTTTTATGCCTAAGAGTCCAGTGAGTGCATGCAGAAATAGCAGTTAATCATTGATAGGAACCCACTAGACTTCTAACCAAAAAAAGAACACAGATTTCAATCAATACGTTACAAGTTATACTGAATCTTTTGATACAAAACTATTACTAACCCAATTGATTCCTCCTGCTCTATAACATGATGCCTGCAGATCTTTTGCATAGGAAGAGTTTTCATGCTCCTCAAACATTTAAAGGGGTTGTGGAAGCCAAATATATTGATGACCTATCCTCAGGATAGGTCATCAATATCAGATTGGTGGGGTTCCAGGTGCCGGGTGTTGGACTCCCACCAATCAAATTCTGGCGATAGGTCATCAATATATACTGCCTGCACAACCCCTTTAAGGGCATTCTGAAAAGTCAAGTTATTAAATCATGTCGGATTTAAAGGGACAATGTTAATTATGAGAAAATAAAGACAATTGCCTGGAAAATTGCCCCAGGTGTTGTCAGATCCTGGGGATAAAAAAGAAAGGTGACAGTAGATAGTTGTTTATTTCCATGTATGATAACTACGCTAATTTGATTAAAAACATTATTTTGAAGCATCGGGGTGTACTTAGGAGTAAATCTAGATATGGCGCTATATATTGGGAAGTATCCTGATTTGTGTATCTTAAAGGGAACCTGTCATCAACTTTATGCTGATCTTACTGAGGGCAGCATAAAATAGTGACAGAAATGCTGATTTCAGCGGTGTGTCACTCATCAGCTAAAAGTCAGTGGTTGCTGAGAACCAGCATCATAATCATTGCAGCCCAGGCTTTGAAAAGAGTCAAATGTACCTGAGAAGAGTCATGGTTATTCCTAATCTCCTGCTCTCCCGCCCATCTGCTAATGATTGACAGTTCTGTCCTTTAGAGAAAGGGAGAAAACTAGGTAGAAACCTGTCAGTCATCAGCAGGTTGGCAGAGAGAGCAGGAATTCATGAATAACCATGACTCTTCTCATGAAGATTTGACTCTTTTCCAGGCCTAGTCTGCAAGGATTGTGATGTTGGTTTTCGGCAACCACTTACTTTTAACTTATAAATGACAGACCGCTGAAATCAACTCACCTGTCTCTATTTTATTCTACCATTAGTATGGATAGCATAAAGGTGATGACAGGTTTCCTTTAAGGAGTAGTCTTTGGCCAATGATTTCATGAGTGCACCTAAAAAGAATTTGAAACAAGCCTTTTCATCTACACAAAAAAAGACCTTAACTTGTTAATCTTGCCAACATTTCTCAACTTACAGTAGCTACTATAGGAAGGCCTTCCCTGAAAGAGACGTTGTCTGCATGCGAGCATTTTTGTTCTAAAATCTCCATATACTGTTCAACATTGATAGCGCCTTTACAGATCTGTCCATGCCAAAGGCACTAATTCAACCCCATACCATCAGAGATACAGGATTTTGAACTGTGCATTGATAACAAGCTGGATGGTCCCTCTCCTCTTGAGTCTGCAGAAAACAGCATCAGTGGCTTCCAAAAAGAATTTTACATTTTTAATTTATCTGACCACAGAACACTTTTCCATTTTGCTTCAGTCCGTTTTAAATGAGCTTTGGCCTAGGTGTTATGCCTTCTCAGCAATATTTCTGATTAGTTATCCAACAGCTCCACCTATTGACATGTTTTTCTATTGCAGCTTCATTTATTCTGCCTCAAATGTTTCTATGCTGACTAACATTTTCCTTTGCAGGGCTCCGTAGTTCCCATCATGCTTTGTTTTAGTCCAGCCCCCTTCCTCTTCAGCAGCCATCTTTCCTCATGTGTGGCTGAGTCACACTATGTCTGTGCATTAGACAGTTAGTTTTCTGTTGTTTTCCTCATCATAGCACAGTCGGTGAGTTACTATAATCTCCTGTATTGTCACTAATAGCTTTCTAGTGCTCATGTCTTCAGAGCTATCTCTTCTGTCTTGCAGCTGTCTCTTACATTCACCATGCTGTATAATCCATGTATCTACATAATGTGATGTACTGAAATATTCTGTATACTTTAGGCTTCATTCACACGACCGTATTTTGTTTCCGTATCCGTTCTGTTTTTTTTGCGGACCGTATGCGGAACCATTCATTTCAATGGGTCCACAAAAAAACGGAAGGTACTCCGTGTGCATTCCGTTTCCGTATGTCCGTATTTCCGTTCCGCAAAAAAGATAGAACATGTCCTATTCTTGTCCGTTTTGCTGACAAGGATAGGCATTGTTACAATGGATCCGCAAAAAAAACGGAAACACGGATGCCATATGGAACATCATCCTTTTTTTTGCGGATCCGCAATTTGCGGACCGCAAAACACATACGGTCGTGTGAATGAAGCCTTATACTGAATACTGTTATTTTCTTGTAGTTTTACACTGATCCTATTAATAAAAGTTGAAAAGGACCCCCTGCGTCCAGCTCAATGAATTGATAGGAAAGAGTTAACTGTCTGACAACTAGTTCA